>LUGF01000135.1:333938-374030 GCA_001625245.1 Calycopis cecrops
CCAAATTCAATACGTATTGTCATTGAAAATCATGTGACGTGTGCCTAGATTGCAAACGTTGATTTATTTATTAAGAGCTACAAATAGGCATGTTTTAATAACAGTTTGCAAAAAAAGTTTTTTTTATACTTTGAATATCAATGACAGGATCCTATTCACAGTCTTGATGAAGCAAAAACTTCAAATTGTGATAGATCTACGAGGTCATTTATCCATATATTTAATTGATTCACCAACAATTGCATACACTTTTATAAAGTAACATAGCATCTACATAACAAATATTTAATGTGGAACAATCACTTATTAGGTAAAAACTGAGCATGCACAGTTTTCACTCTCACTTAACACACACTCAGAAAAGAAAGATGAATCAAAAATAGACCACGAACTACACACAAACAATAAAGAGCAAATAAGACAAATTAAAGACGAGAAAAAAAACACTTGACGCAACAACAAAATCTGTGCCCTGTTTTGATTTAGAGGTCTTGAGCTTGCCTCAGTCAGATTTTTGTACCATTATAAAAGAAAATACTCTGTATAGAACATTTCAGGAGCAAAAACATGTTTGACTAAAATTAAATAGATTGCTGTAGATCCATCGATACCTGGGCGGCTCCTGATAAAATATTTTGAATTTTATGATAAGACGACAATAGTTATTTCGATTTTGATGTAGTAGATAGAGCTGGTAGAGAGACGAACTTCTTAGCATTCCATGGATTCACCGTGCGGGTGCCGGGTCCATCGTGTGGCAGAGGAAGTAACCCCGAGTAGCCCCGGGACTTGTGATTCCGGGTGTAGGTTTAAGAGGCCTCTTTGTGATGATCATCAACACTCACCTTTACTACTCAGGCTTACTCCCCCTACCTAGCCAGAATACGCCAAGTTTTGTAGATATAGGGTGGCAATCTGATTTAACTCAGTTATGTGATGACACCACTGTCAATATCTGCAAATCTGTACAAACACCTTATAAGTTTATGTAAGGATAACCATATATCACCGCACAATCAAACTTTTAATAATAATTTACGGCCGCAATTAGGTAAACGGGGATAATATTGGAGAAGAGTCAGCTTAATTATTATTGTACAGTATTTGCTCAATCTGGATTGTCTATACCATTTTTTCCTAAGTGGGCAATAACGCCCCGTTGCATTGTGGCCGCTGGTAGCCTAGAGAGGGGCGGTATTTGGTCTAAAAATCGACAATGTTATAACATAGGCTTAAAAGCCTATGTTTAAGGTGAAAAAAAAAATGGAAAGCGCTACAAAGTATCTAATTTACAAACTGGCCGTTAGACAAAATAAGACTGGGAACCTCTGGTCTTTACTGTACCCACTAACAAGGTTAACTGTCGAATTATTTATTTCATACTTGTATAAATATTTTTTTATTTTAAAGAATATGTATTAAACGCAAATTTACAGTAATTATGTTATTACACAATCAGAAAACCAATTGTATTGTACATTGATCAAAATATGTTTGATTTTGAAGTTTAAGCAAAAAAGGTTGATGTGTTTTGATTTATGAAAGGTGTTTTTTTATGAAATTTGAACTGTTATTAGAATTTACTCATCGTTTACAATTTTTTCACTTTAAATTTAATTATTTATACATTTTCTCTTACCATTACTCTTAAATGCAACCAATTCATATTCAAACTTATCTTTTAAAAAACTGGATATTTAATAATACGCAATTTTTTTTATACTTTTTTACTTAAGTAACGCTGTAATGTCAGATACAACAAAATTAAGATGATGTTACACAAGGAAAAAGTAAGTAACGCTTCTTATACAAATGAGTTTCTCGTGGAAAAAACATGTAAGTCATAGATACAAATTGGAATCTCGTCCAATTCCTATGTCGTATAAAGGGATATCTGCAATTGCATTAAATTGCGAGAATTATATAACACATCAATAATGCAATATTCAGAGTAAGAGCGCCTTCACATTAGGTCGCGAGCAGCGCGACAGCAGCGCGGCAGCAGCGCGACGGCAGCGGACACCTTCTCATTACAAATACAACCGCGCGACTTAGGGTGGTCAGTACATTTCAATAATGGATTCCAACGAGGAAACATCATTGTCACTCCTGTTTTTGTTGGTTCTTCTTCGGCGCCATAGACGTCGCATTAATAATAAAAAAAGAATTTACTGGATTGATCCTTTGTTGAAAAATCGGCATGTGAATAGTGAATATATAACAGTATTCAAAGTATTGAAATATGGTAGGGATAAAAAATTCTTTAATTACGTTCTAATGTCAAAAAAGTCTTTTGGCGAATTATTACGTCTTCTTGAGAGTGTTATTCAACGCCGTGATACTCGATTTCGCAAAAGCATTTCCGCAGAAGAAAGACTCGTTATAACACTTAGGTAAGTCTATAGATTTATTATTTAGATTTATTTATTATCCTATTCACATATTGTTTTTCTTATTAGGTTAGGTAGGTGCGATAAGTAAAAAGATGAAATGGTACATGAATGGTAGAAAATTATAAAGTCTTATTTATTGTGTTAACTAGTTATAGACATTTTATTGTTTGTCAGTTATGGCAATTTTACCTGAATGTTTTTGATTAAACATAATAGCTATAGATTGTTGATCCGTTATTAAAATGAAATGCCTTCCAAGAAGAAAATGTCTCCATTTACGAACTGCTTCTATAGTGGCATTAGCTTCTTTCTCGATTGACGAGTGACCACGTTCTGTATGCGATAGAGTTCTTGAAAAAAAAACGACAGGTCGTTTATTCTGTGAGAGAGTTGCAGCTATTGAATGCTCTGAAGCGTCTGTTTCTACAGTAAACATTTCATTATTATCAATAGCTGTTAAAGATGCTTTAGCGATCTCGGACTTTAAAGTTTCAAAACTCTGTATTGCTTCTTTATTTAAAGGAAAATGCGTACTGTTTAATAGTTTTATATGGTATGAAAAATTCTGAATCCATTTGGAATAATGAGCTAACATTCCCAATGCGCGTTTAAGTGAAGTAATGTCAGTTGGTATAGGGAGTTCGAAAAGAGGTTTTAAGCGCTCCTTATCCGGTTTTATTACATTATTTTTAATAGTATAGCCCAAAACATTTATGCAGTTAGAACTAAATTTACATTTATCTTTGTTCAATGTAAGTTTATATTTTTGTACAGCATTCATGAATTTGATTAAATTTTCATCGGTTAAATGTACAGGACAGCTGGTAACACTGGCTCGCAGCCGACTGACCGCACGCGGCTGCCGCGCTGCTGTCCGCTATGGCAATCACATGTCGCGCGGCTGTCGCGCTGCTCTTTTTTAGTATGGAAGTTTGCCGCCTGTGAACAGCGCGACTGTCGCACTGCTGCTGCCGCGCTGCTGCCGCGCTGCTCGCGACCTAATGTGAAGGCGGCCTAAGAGCGCCTTCACATTAGGTCGCGAGCAGCGCGACAGCAGCGCGGCAGCAGCGCGACGGCAGCGGACACCTTCTCATTACAAATACAACCGCGCGACTTAGGGTGGTCAGTACATTTCAATAATGGATTCCAACGAGGAAACATCATTGTTACTCCTTGTTGGTTTTTGTTGGTTCTTCTTCGGCGCCATAGACGTCGCATTAATAATAAAAAAAGAATTTACTGGATTGATCCTTTGTTGAAAAATCGGCATGTGAATAGTGAATATATAACAGTATTCAAAGTATTGAAATATGGTAGGGATAAAAAATTCTTTAATTACGTTCGAATGTCAAAAAAGTCTTTTGGCGAATTATTACGTCTTCTTGAGAGTATTATTCAACGCCGTGATACTAATTAATATATTCACATATTGTTTTTCATATTAGGTTAGGTAGGTGCTGGTGCTGCAGCTGGTAACACTGGCTCGCAGCCGACTGACCGCACGCGGCTGCCGCGCTGCTGTCCGCTATGGCAATCACATGTCGCGCGGCTGTCGCGCTGCTCTTTTTTAGTATGGAAGTTTGCCGCCTGTGAACAGCGCGACTGTCGCACTGCTGCTGCCGCGCTGCTCGCGACCTAATGTGAAGGCGGCCTTACTCGTTCAAGTATTTTTATAGTTTCCAAAAATAAGTACGCAACACTGTTTTTCGGTGGTTTTTTTATTCCAAATTGAGTATGTCAGGAATACAAATATGTAATCACCTCCGTGCTGCATAAAGACATAATTTGCTGCAAACTTTATATTTTTAAAACTATTATTGAATTTTTAGGACAGTTTTTATGCTCTCCTGAAAAGTTGTCATTTTTCACTTGCGGCTTTCTTCCAGGAGTGGTGCGATACGATTTTAGACAAATAATGTATTTTTATTAACACGGCTGAAACACACAACCCTCCTGTAGTCGCGCGGGTAAATAAGCAGCGTATTTTAAGTATACTGCATCTTGATTGCATTCGTTGTAATTTACTGGTGGAGCTGACTATTAGACAACATCTATTTGCAGATGTCTCGTTTAGTTGCAGATCTACGTCGCACAGAGTCAATGCTTTGCAATTTGCCAGATAATTTAAACACACTCGCGCTTGTTTGTAGCGAAGACGTTTGGTAAGAAGTGGTGTCTGTGCAGACAAATTGAAACGAATATAGCATGAATGTAGTAGTCGGCAAAACAATTATGAGGATGTATGTGGCCATCAGTAGTCATCAAATCCAACTCAAACCCATGCATGTAAGCTCCATTTACTTCATAATCATACATTCACATCATAATTATACTTCAAACTGACCTTCGTGATGCTTAATTAAAAATAAAATTATTTCTAATTCAATTATACTTAATAGATTCGATATGATTGGTAAACGTAATTTAATGCTAAACGTAATGTGGTATATAGTAGAGTTCTAAGAGAACTATAATGGTATTTATTTCGATAATTTAAATTATTATCACGGGCAAAACAAAAAGTGAACTTCCATATGGATTTATTATACATATTATATTATTATAGTTTAATATAGCATTGTACTGCATATTGCTCAGGACAGACCAGATTCGATCGAGATTAAGCTACATACAGTCATCATTCTCACCGAGAACAGGATGATTTTGCTTAATGTTACTCGAAAATAGTAACCAGAGAAACAACCTTCAGTGAAACTGAGAGAAGAGTTGTGTTGAATTTAATTTTTAAATGCATAGATGGGGCTACTGAAGCATTCTATCGATTTGCAGAGGATATTAACTATGTAGCGTTGCACGCGCCGGAAATGACGGCTAGATTCGTTTTTAGTGCAGTTCGCAGGGTCGAAAGAATTTATCTGGAATTTAGCTTCATATCGTTTCCAAAGAACATTACTCAAACTTACACTACATTACTACATGACTCAAACATGGTAGGTACTGCAGAGAGACAATTTATAATTTGAGCACATACAATCATAAGTACAACTTATATAGAAACTCTTTTGTTGGATTAAAAAATATTTCAGCGAGCGCTAATCCTAAAGAATGGCAACACATTTATATTGAAAAAAAGAAATTTCTAACAAGTGGTGGAAGAATTTTATGTGGACAGTTTTATCTTCAGTCTAAAGGGAACGTGGCCGAATGGTGAGAAGCGTCATCGGCTGATATATGAGCGCTGACCGAAACGTTTATCTGAATCACTGAACCACACTTGGCTGGCTCCTTAATGCCAAACTGGCGTTGGCTTTACGTGGCACGATATTCCGTGTATTTTTTTTGCTCCGGATATTATAGCTTCGAGGCCATTCCCAAACGTTCGCAGCCATATTTCTTCAGACCGCAATATCATTTCGTTCTATAAAATCAAAACGTTTCATTCGACTTTATTTGATACGGAGCTTCTCTATTTATTTTAAACCGAGCTTCGCTTAATAACAAATCGTCGTGTTGTACATTTGTGGTAACACGTTTCATTTGCAATATACAAGCAACGCTTTTTTGTAAAGATTTATAGATGTCTATTGGTTTTTCATTAAATTGTGTGAATGATTTAATTATTTGGCATAGAACAACGTGTTGTAGGCTAATATTTTAAACGCGAGATTTTGTATGTATGTATGTTTGTTATTCTGTCACGTAAACACTATTAAAGGTATTAAAATTAAATTACTTGTTTGAGACTTTCGTGTTTGTTACACATATTTTAATTACTTGACGGGTTTTAACACGATAAAATATTTTTGATAAAAAATTTAAACAATTTAACTATTGTACGAAAATGTAGATTACAATATGAAATACCATAAAAACACTTTCGTATTATTTTTAGACACATAACAGAATAAGAATGATACGGTTATACATTTGGTTCAAAAATACTTCGACACATTTGTCCTACGGTGATTGTGATTTGTTATAAAAAAGTCTTGTGCCAGCCACTAGGACGTAGATATACAAAACATGGGACAAGTAATTGTTTCTCCTTTTTCCAGAATTGTAAAAACACTAATGATCTCTGAAAGCAGCTAATGGTTTCCTTGCCGTGCGCCATTGTTTTATTGGCACTACTTAGTTCTTAGCCGTTTGCAGTTTCTTTAACTGTAATTGTTTGAATGTAAATCAATTTTATTGCACTTAAATGGCTTGCGGCTGCTGTAGACCCATATTAATAGCGTCTAGTGAGACTCACCTTTTAACTTGTTGAAAATAAATTAGACGGATAAACGCATTGAGAATTTTTACATTGAAAGAAAGGATTTATTCGCTCCCCTTTAGTTGGTTCAATTCAATTAAGTACGTTGAAATGAGAATGTATTTGATGGGATTTTAACTGGAAAACTGGTTTGAGTTTATTTTCTCAAATGCGAAGTGGATATAATATTTATTTTATACTAGCTTCCGCCCGCAACTTCGCCTGTGTGGATTTCGGACTTTAAAATGGAGGTTCTCAATTCTTTCAAATGAAAGATTCACAGCTTCTATCCCGTTGGTGCTAGCAAGATAATATTATGTAGCCTATATCCAATCTGTTAGTAATATTCATGCAAAATTATAAAATAAAAGTGTTATTAAAGAAAATCCATGCAGTACTTTTAGACTATAGCCCGGACGTATATACATACAAACAGACAAAAATTCTAAGAACTATATTTTTGACTTCGATATCGATTGTAGATCACGCCCCAAGTATTTTTTTTAAACATTCAATGTACAATTTTGACTTTCCTACTATTTAATTATATGTATAGATCATATAGTAGACACACATCAGTAATGTTCACCTGTTGGTCCACAAAGCTGCCATACTAGACTGTATACAGTACTTGCGCGTTAAAATTATTATTGGCGTTTGAGTCTTGATGAAAAAGAAGATCACGTGACTTGTGTTGAAAATTAAATCATGTAAACTGTGGCCGGTCAAGTGACACTGCGGCAGAAGGCTTTACCGAGCTTATGTCGCTTACGATTTTAGGAAGAGGTAGTGCCACGTTGCATGCATGCACGAAGCCGAATTGGGCCGGCGCGATCGGGGAGGTACTTCTACGCTTACACGAAACCAGCGTGAAGTGACATCTGCGCTGTCGCGTTTCGTGTGACGATGGCCCATTGGAGAAGGAGGGAGAGGGGCAACGCATCTGTATAACCTCTATGTGGATGTATGTCTATGGGCGTTGGAAGTCATGAAAATGGCTCCGATTTCTCGTTTTCCCCCTTATACTATAAAAAATGGCCTCTTGTGCGCCCTTCCCTACAGAACCCTGTCCATTCGAGTTTACTCCAGTTTCGTGTCGGAGCTGACACAACTTAACACACTTCTTCTGGCTTCAGGGCAGGTGTTATTAAGGTGTATACAAATAATACCCCAACGCATAAGGTATTCATCTGTTCCTTATTTCATTTTTGGACCAACGTGTGGCTGTAAAATTTTATATTCTTTATAAGCTCCTAAATATTTCATATTTCGTCCCCGCCAGATAGCAAGCACGAATGTCGCTCAGATGATTATCGCCTTAGAAGTCATGACTTTGCTGTTTGTATTCACAAAAATGAATCGAATATCAAAACGTCGATAGTGACAAAATGGCTCTGGTTGCTCGTTTGTATACACGATATAAAAAATAAAGGCCTGGTGAAATGACTCAATAGACAACCAGCGATCACCAATAATAACGAGGCAGCCACTTCATACGGATTGATGTTGTTGTGTGCCAGAGTGCTCTCCGTCAAACGGATTCCTCTATTCGAACCAAATCGGTGCGATGTACAATTTTTGAACAAAACTAGTTTCCTGCTTTTGCTCTTTCTAGTTCAGGACATTGAAAATGAATAATAAAATCTTCACTCTCTCTTTTTTATTTTTTTATATTTTTGTGTACTTGTTTCTTTTAGGACAGTTAAGATAGAAGTCTTTGATGATAGAAATGCCTTTTCACATAAACAGATCTTGTGCGTATATATGAGTAAAAGCTGAAAAAGATATGTCTAATGTCTTCATTTCCAGAAAACAACAACATTTTTTATATTATGATAAGAGGTAAATGGCTAATAAGTAATCCGCTTACCTAGTCAAACTACCCGCGGACCGAAAAAAGCACGTTTGCCTTTTTCGAGTCACACGAAAACTCATTTCCACATGAAACACGACTGTTTGAGCATAGGTTACCTCCCCGGTGGGTGCCTAATTCGGTTGCAATGCTGCGTGGCTACAGAACAGTTAGGAGAGGGAGAAGATGTCTGTATACCAATTAGGTAGATGTAAATGTACACCGGTAGTCATTAAACTCCTCCGACTGCTTTTCCGCATTTGAATACTATAAAAAGGTCGTAATAAAGAATTTAGTTATTTCGTCAGCACCGTTTCATCTTTGTTTTACAAAATGGACTTTAGTCCAACTAAAAGGGTAAAAGAAAATGAAAGCAAGTTCCAGTTACTGCCATTTATTCCTAGAGCTATGTGCGTTTAATTGTATTACACGTTTATTGTATAACGTTATAAAAGCTTAAGTAAGATTAGATTACATTTTGGTATTAGAACTAAAATTTAATTATATTTACAGAGGCATAAAACATACAGGATAGTTAACAATGACCTTTTTACTAAGAACATTAAGTATATTATTAAATTTTTATATTTTTTAACAGTTGAATTAAAACTTTAACAGTCAATCACGTACTGGGTACGGTACGATGAGGTTACATCCGGACGCCGATCACGTACTCAGTACGTGGCTCACTTTCATTTTTTTCATTAGAAATCACGCTCAAAGCACGTTATTAGCGTGTAACCACAGCATAGTGTATTTCTTTAGCTACCAGCACATTTATCATTTATCGACATGCGGGGCGATACGAAAGAATTAATTTGAGCTCCGCCTCAATGCTCCCACATCGCAAGAGCACGTCCATGCATTTTTGGCGCGAAAGTGCAAAACGTCTGTTTTTTTATTGTCCTAACTGTAATATTCCATTACCACACATGCTTCAAAATATATCATACATTTTTGTTTAGAAAATAAATAAATAGGTAATTACTTAAAGAGTTCTCATGTCGGAGTTTTTTTAGCATTTCTACCATATCCGAAAATCAAATAAAATAATAGAAATACTTAAAGAAATATATGTATTTTTTATTTTGTCTTTAAAATGTATAAAACTATCATATAAATAAAAAAAGAATTATGCATTTACCACACGTAGAATTAGAGAAATCGCGCTATAAACTTCTGGCTGTCAAAGTGTTAAAGGTTGTAAGCATAACTTTTCCTAGACGAAAAGTAGTTCCTGCATATTAATGTTTCAGTGGAATTATTTCGATCCCAAGTAATTTTTGGATAATATTGGACGTTATTAAATATTAAAAAATATTAAATGAGATGAATAAGTCTTTGCTGAAATAAGCAATACGTTAATCTACAAGAATTTTAATTCAAAAATTTCTTAAATAAAGCAAATTTACAATTAGCAATTATAATAATAACCCGATTTTTATTATACTCTTCTGTACTGGACTAATATGACATAATGACATTCATTTCCAGATAGGAATCTGATTTCGAGGTTCGCTGAGGCTTATCAAAGAAGTAGGATCAATATCTCTTTCGGACGAATTTCCTAATTAGGAAATAGCCCATCTGAGGTGTCCTGTTGCTGGTAGAGTAATGTCATCTGACTACAAACTGCTAATGAAATCCAAGCGACCCAACCAGGACAGATGGAAGGAATAGTCCTATTGCTAGTCTTTGCAAATGCGGATAGAACTTCGGGTAGGATGACATTATAATGACAGCGTTTTTCACTCGTCGAGTTACACAAAGAGATAAAAGGTTCTGTTATAGGACTCACGGTAACTAGATAAATACGGACGTCTAGTTATAAGCTTACGTAGTAACTTAACTTGAAGTAATCAAGTTGCTCATTGTTCAAAAATAAAATAAACACTAGGAATATCAGAGTAAACGTGAAACAACATTTTATCCAAGATTTTTATTTAGAAGGATTTGTTTGCTGTGTCTTACCTGACTCTGTAACTTCATTAAAAGAAGATTAAAAGAAAGTTTTTCCCGCTTTTTTACTACAAAAAGTGTTTAAAAGCGTAGTGCTGTGAATTTTACGAGGCTATTTTACGAGGCGATAGCAAGTCGCAATATTACTTTTTTGCTGCTTTTATATCGCTTGTTGTGGTTAAATCTTTTGTATAATCTTTGTTGTTTATGCTGTTTACATTTATCACCGAGCCCTGGGGTTAGCTCTTTGTTTATAGTTTTAAATACAATCTTTTTCATATTGTTTCTTATCATGACATGTAAGCTGGTAAATTCAAATTCATTATTATAAGCCATTAAGTGCGCAGAGCATTTAATAATAAATAATGTTGTCCGAGCCGATTACGGCTACGGCGGCTGTCTCTATAGACCAGCCACCTGCGCAGGACATATTATAGTGAATTATAGTTAGTTCTTAATAACTTAAAAAGTTTACTAAAAGCCACATCTGGACTATTATATTGATTAATTAGATGAATATTGTTTATTATATTAATTCTAAATCTTTCAATACGTTTTAAATTAACTGGTATACATGTAATATTTTCTTTACAAGCTTTGTTTCTTATGTCAATATTATGAAATATGGCCAACTGTCCACAATGATCAGAGTTTAACAGGTTTATAATTTTCTTTTGTATAGGAGCTACATTGCTAAAAATATTATCTATACATGTTGCAGATGTCTCGCTTATTCTAGTTGGTTCAAAGAAAAGATATTATATGATTTATATGATATTATACGTTATATGATTTAAACAAAGTAGTAAATCTAACTGTGGTGGGACTGTTTTCTAGTAAATTGATATTAAAGTCACCACAAATTATTAAATGTTTGTTAGATGCACTTAGTTTAGTTAATACTTTGTCCATAACTTGTTCAAATAATTCATATAACCCATTTGGTGGACGATAGATGCTCAGTAAGAAGAAATATCCTATTTCTGCACAGGCTACTTCTATTGTACGCTCAATAGAGAGACTCACAATGTCTTTACGTTCTTTAAACTTAATATTATTATAAATTATAATTAATGAGCCACCACATATGGCTTTCTCTCTATTGAACGAACTTGCTGTCTGGTGATTTTTAAATTTAAACATAACTTCATAGTCTTTTAACCAATGCTCAGTAATACAAAGTACATCTACATCTTGACTTTTCAAAAATAAATCAATTTCTAAATCTTTACCATACATACCTTGTAAGTTTTGATGCACTACATTTATTGAGCAAGATTGGTTATTATTTGTCTTTACATTTACATTGTGCATTTTGTCATTTGATAATAAGGTAGTGCCAGAGACTGCCTCTGTTGTCATTAAATCTAATTTAACAAATAATTATTTGGAACATATTCCAAGTCATTCACAATGTCAGTGTGCTGGTCAAAAGAACCAGTGATCTTGGTAGCCAAACACTTGGCTGTACTTAAAAATAAATAAGAGTATAACATTGTACCTAATTTTGTTTTCTGTTGGCAACTTGTTTACATAAGGAAATGTGAATAAAATCACCTTCTTAATATTAGGTAAATTATTTAACAACTCCAACTAATTTATAATAGTGCCCTTGTTCACACTTCCACGTCTCCCAACTAAAATAATTATGGTTGTATTTGGACGGTGAGTAACATTTAGTATTCTACTAACTATTTGGTCATTCACCCCGTGCTCGCTGTAGCCGCCCGGTACTAAGAGTGACAACATTTTTTCGCTATTTAACTTTTTTGAAAAAAATATGTTCGTTTACTTGTCGTAAACTCTTTATAGTTTCGGATAACAGTTTCTTACTTAATAGTTTCGGATTAACTGTAGGCACTTAGAGTATATGTGGTGTCATTTCATGCATCTCGCTCTCAACCCTCAACTCTGTGTAAATCTTTTAAAATGTGTTTTTTTTTATGATATAGGAGGGCAAACGAGCAGCCGGATCCATTTTCATGACTACCGACGCCCACAAACATCCGCATAGAGGCTATACAGATGCGCTGCCCTCCTTTCTCCTCCTACCTCCATGGGCCACCGGCTACTTACACACAGTATCAGTGTATATGTAATATCGTAGCCGCAACTTCACTACGCTGTATACGATATATTTTTTACTGCAATGTATGTTAGACAAACCTTTCTTACATGCAACATCAGCAATACCCCTCGCAATATTCGCCTCAAATTTCCATTAGTCTAAAGTCACACAAGCCGGGCCAGGTTGATTATAATATATTAGAATACATAATTCTGTTGACGATAATTTAAAAGCTCCCACGACCGCTTTACACCGCGTCGCTGGCGGGAAGCCAGCGGCTTATATGTGAGAAGACTTCACATAATTACATTGTATGTCACATAAATAAGTTAGGAGTTAAAATGTTAAACCCCCCATAATAAGGTGTTGTTAATTAGTTTCGTTAAATACTGCCAAAAAATATCATACATTTATTATACGACTATTCTATAAGAGGTAGTGCCACACTGCATGCTTGCAGTCACTTTACGCTGTGCTGTCGCGTTTGTAAGTAGCTTCTGACACACGGAGGTGGGAGGAGAAAGGAGGGCAGAGCCTCTGTATGGCCTCTGTGGTGTCTATGGGCGTCGGTAGCCGTGCTCCGACGGCTCGTTTGCCCCCCTATACCAAAGAATAATTACCTACTATTCATTTAGAGAGTGTTTTTGTTCGAATTCAAAGTGACCTCTCGATCACATAGTGGCGTTAATTAATGGCTATGTTGTATGCTAACGAGCAACCTCACCAACCTTGACAAGTGCAATAAAGTGTCATTACCACGCCTTTGTGCCGTATACGAAACAGCAGGCCAATATTGTCCTCTTCTACTTAGATTTTGTGTAATTGAAACAAACGCTGTTGCTTCATATTTGCATATTTTGATGGTGCAAACGGGCAGTCCAAGTTTTTTGATGATTATCAACAGTCATATAATTTACTTAGATGCATTATTCTCTTTTCCTACTCCGCTCCAATGGACCACTGGAAATTATCAAATAGCAAGAAACGCGAGGGTCACTTTACGGGGTATTATGTTGGCACCTACCGGGTCGTTATGGCCCATAGAGCATATCTTCCGTATATCCGTCGAATATAACGGAGTGATTTTAAATCCAATATTCAAACTCTCATTAAACATCTGAAACGCGAGACTGGAGTAGTGTTGCCGCTCTATAGGCTTATATTGATAGACCATAGTATCGATAGTTTTGGACGATCGATAGTTATCGATGCTAGCGATAGTATCGATAGCACAGCGACTATTTAAGTTAGAAACTATCGATAGTATCGATACTATTAAAAGATCATCAATTGTATTGCCATATTTTATGCTATCGACACTATCGATAGTATCGACAGTATCAAAAATATCAATACTATCGATAGGACTATCGATATTTCAACTGATTTTCAAGGTTCGGCACCACTACGCTGGAGTCATCGCTTTTCTAGTTTTTTTTTATTAAAAAATTCCAGCTTTTCAAGGTAGGACCTTAGAAAATAAAAGGTGGTTTTACTTTGAAAAGCTAAAAATAGATTTTTGAAAAAATGTTAAAAATGTAATGGGTGATTTATTAGTACATTTCATTTCTCACCTAATCTTTGAGCTGTTTAATAAGGAACTAGCTGCGCCGGTCTCACCTTCATAGGTTTCGACCCGATCAAAATGTGGGGATGAAATAATAATTTCTATTCTGAAACCTACTGTATACCTATACCTACACTGAAAATTTCATGATAATCGGTTGAGCCGTTTCGGAGGAGTTCAACCACAAATACATTTTTACAAAAGATTATATCAGTAACGGACTTAGAGACATCTTTTTTAGGGAGTCTTTAATACTAGTCATATTCAACATAACGACACGTTATTAAAATTTTTCCTTAGATCTCTTAGTACTACGTCCTTTTGATCCTTTATCTTATTCAAAAGCATCAACCGTTATATGATGACAGAAACAAACTAAATTATATTTGTAGAAGCACACAATAAGGCAGCGAAGATGTTAGAATGTTTAGACTGTACTAATGATTTGGATTTAAAGGTTGAGAACATTATGACTTTTACTGTAATAGGTGTGTATATCATATAACATAATATTATATTTCCTTCGAAGAGTAGTGGGAGACATGTTCAACCTTAAAAGTCCCTTTTTGAGTTCCGGAACGATGTATAAGTATAACATGTATTAAGAATTGTCATTTGCTTATAACAGTCACGAGTAGGAGGAAAAAAAAGAAAAAAAAACAGTCAGGAGCCAGGTCAGATACAGTTACCATGCTTTGCCACATAAAGCCTGACGCGCTGATTTCTCTCCGGTCGTGTCGGACCGCCGCCCTACCAAGATAGGAGATGCACTTATTGCAGTTTCTGTAAACACGTTAATTTTATTTTTTAGTTTTACATTTTTTAATGTATATATGGAACTTATTTTATTCTAAAACAATAATTTATAAGTGTATCTAATAATAAATTTAAAATTCTGTATTATTTTTAGAGATGAATCTAAAAAGAAGTTGGTAGAGTTAATCTTGTTTTATAATATTCATCAATCTATTCAGGGAGATTAATCCAAAATATTATTTGTATTTTGGAAGAATCTCCTTAAATAATAAAAAAGGTGTGTGCTTTGGACTACGCAATTGAAGTAAAACTTAATTATTGATCTAATACACAAATCCATTACCGTAGTTACAATGACATAACATGTCATATGATATTTATTTTTTAAATACAAAAAAACTCCCTCGCCTGCTTACTCCGCATGTCAATGGCGTATAGAAGTTTTACTTAAAAAAACCACGATACTAAAGCCTTGAAAAGATCGGACGTGTAACTCAAATCAAATAAAACCTGAACGAAGCTAACGGATAAACAAATATAGACGTCAAAAGCGTTTACTATTCGTTTAGATCGGGTTTTCCGAAACAACATTGTATAGATGTTTTCCTACAAAAACGGTAGATTAAAAAATGTGCATTTCTAGTCTAAACAAAGTATCAGTTTTGTTTTTAAACAATAGCGAAGAATTTCCCATTCGATTATTATATTACGATCATTTTTATTTGAAAACAAACAGTACAAAAGCGATCCAACGTTGATATTGCTTGAGTTTTATTAAATTGATCAATCTAAGTGAAAGCAGTATGTAACTTGAGTGGAGTTGAGTTAACACTTCACTCTATAATATTGTATTGTGAAATATTAGGAAATCAATATTGTAGTGCCTAGCACCACGCTAGCATAGGAATATAAATTAATTTTTATATTATAGAAACGACTTGAATGCACGGAGAGTATAACCTTCGCAACGGATGGATTTGTTATATGAAAATAAGTATATTTGAATTTTACAAAAATGGAATGTAGAATGATTGTCTAGTTTTGACAATAAAAGATTTTCATTGTAATAAGATTATTCTTCTAGAAGACCTCTGGGGAGAGCCCTGGAGATATAGGAAAAACTATATGAATGTTCTATGTATAATTAGAAGTGAATAAATAAATATATATTCTCCAAGTCTTCTTATTTATTAAGCCAGATTGGTACAGGATAGGAAAGTTATATAAGTTATCAAGATAGTAAACCCTGCTCCCTCTATAGAGCTACGCCAACCCAAGACATCTGGAGTGAGGGTTTACAATATTTACATTATAAACTTGTTATAAACTACGTATTTTTAGTCAAATTAATTGACATGAATATTGACTGCCATTATTTATTCTACAGTGTATACAATACATTTTTCTTTTTAAGGGTTTTTATCTTCTTGTTTCGTTTACGAATGTGGTATAATCTATACATATAATAAAATCGTAAGAAAGTCAAAACTGTACATTGAATATTTTTTAAAAGAATACTTGTGGCGTGATGTACAATCGATATCGAGGCCAAAAATTTATTTTTTAGAATTTTTGTCTGGTTATCTATTTGTCTAAAGGTATGTCCGGGCTAAATTCAAAAAGTACTGCATGGATTTACTCAAAATTTTGCATAAATATTACTAACAGGTCAGGTCAACATATTATCTCGATATTTCCACGGGATCGTAACTTATGCGGGTGAAACCGTGGGGCGCAGCTAGTAATATATAAAATTCTTGTGTCACAATGTTAATTACATATCGGGTAGGTCGGGGAATCGGCCAACAGCTATTTGTCATCTCGATGTTTTTTCAAAAATTTTGCGTCCGCGGAGCACACCTAGTATTATTATAAATAACTAGTGTAAATCATTGACACCTCTATCGTCTTGGTTTTGTAAAAAAGGGTTGCAATATTTCATCTCCAACTTATGTATGCACAGTACACATTTGAAATGACGGTTAAGTAATTATAATTACCTACAGCGACGCAGGGTAACTAGCTCGTGGAGGGTTTAAAGTCATAAACAAAGGGTCTAAAGGTAAACCGTGACGAAGAGAGGTTTCTTGGCTAATTAACAAACTAAAATGAGCTGGGAAATGTACTTCGAATTAGTTGCTAGTGAAGTTTATTTGTATGGTTGACGCATTTACGATTCTAATTATGTTTGAAGTAATTAGTATTGGCCTTTTACTAAGCATATTTGTTAGTTTACAGAATATAACAATCTTATTGCGATAAAGTTGTGTACAATTATATTATATAAGTACCTATATACAGTATTGTTATACCTACTCAACAGTAACATGGAGTGGATTAGGATTAGATTTAGAATTATACGGTGTTGTATATATAATTATACGCTTGACGAAGCTTGCTGCAGATTCATCTCGGCGGATTGGGGCTTTACGGGAAGCTAAGTATATCTCATTGCATGTGTGAAATTTATGGCCATAGGTTTTGTGTAGTAATGTGATATATTAAGCCGGTCTCCAGATACGCAAGGTAATTGCATTAATTTTAAGATTAAATTTAGGTCTGCGTAATCGCAGACAGGTTCATTCTGATTTGAGCCCTGTGTATAACATTCCTTCCACTGCGCAACAAGTCCAGGGTCAGAACTGAACTTGTATCAATGTGTCAAATGCATGGTAGTGTGTATAATGTTTTATTTATTGAATTAATGTACTTTATAAACACTATTATTAAAAATTTTAACGTTCTGCACTTACCCTACACATAAATTGTAATTGTGCCAAATTTCTTACTCCTGAGTCCACGCAATTTTCTTAAAAATGTACCCGAAGGATTTGCTTTTCGTATTAATATATAGATACTGTGTTGCAGCATTCTATAAACTGTTTAGAGTTTACCCCGACCCCACACACCGAAGTTGCATGTCACAATATCTGTTTGCTGCCAGAAAGGCGTCGCATCACCATGTACCTAGTATAATAATAATAATAATAATAATAATAAGGTACCTACTGCATCTACTTGGCTATGGCCCGTAGATGCAGAAAGCAACCAGCATTATGCTGAGCAATGAAAAATTTAAAATATAATAATAATAATAATAATAATGAAGACGACATACAGCATCACATAACTAATAGTAATACACCATCGATACCGCCCATAAATTAATAATTATTATTTACTTGGCTTGAGCCCGTAAGTAATAATATAGTACCAACTCAAATAGGGTTGTGGAAATATAAAGTTTTCAAATAATAATAATAATAATAATTCTTTATTGACTTGACTTTTTGACTTTTTTTGACTTCGAAAACAGAGCATGACTAGAGTAAGACATTAAGCCCGACTCGAACCAGCGAAGAACATCAAAAGGTAATATTTTGCTGGGAATTCCCGGTATTGATACGTGGAACAACGACGTAAGTTTTAGCAATATTTGAATAAAGTTTTACATACTCGTTCCATTTTCTGATACTTTATTTCGCTGAAATTGCTGCAACCTGCCATAGTTTACAAAATCTAATAAACGGTACGGCTTGCAAGCCTAAACTTTTTATAACTTCCAAAGTTGCCGGCTTTTAATCTAAAAAAAGATTGTACATAAAACTTATAGGGCGGTCGTTTTATTTTTCTCAAAAATACATTTTAGATATCTCGGATACGTCAAGGACATACCTACTTATAAAGGTATAGCCTATATTTTAAGTTGGTTAAAGTTACATTTCGTACAAAGGAGACTGGCGGGTCTTCTTCGGCCTGAACACCTACAGACATAAACGTAGTATGTAAAAAAAGCGTATTTTTAGGCAATTGTATTTCATTCAATACTTTTATCGTAGAACCTGTCATGGTCGAGAAATAAGGCTTAAATCGTTTAGCCCCTAATGCGACTAATTGCGATTTGTCTAAGTATCGATTCATAAGCATAATATAAATCATATTTTTTTACATTATTTTACGCTTCCCTATACTAATTAACATTGTAAACGGATCGTTTGATTAATATCATACATAAGTATATTCGATACTACTTCTTTTTGTTAGTTTTATTTAATTATATTATATTGTCTCCTGTGATCGATCTTTGCCATTCAAAGAATCAAACCTATTTATTTCGTACGGCAACATAATATGTCATTCTGACGTTTAGGCTTAAAAATTAAATGCTGTTATTTTTGTTTCGGCGTCAAAACATACTTTGTATATATTTTACTTAACAATAATTTGACGGGAAGGGAAGCTATAGTAGGCTATTGTTGTAATTGTTTAGTGGGAAAGCGGACAGTAGGTTGCTGCGCCCACATTATGTCAATTATTTGGTATCTTAGCTGGGCTCGCTATGAAAACAATATCCGACCGCCAGCACAATCTCTAGATAATATATTATTGTGTTATAACAGTGAATAAATAAAATATATATTAAAATAAGTAACTGTTTTTTATTTATTTCATGTGACAACTAGGTAATGGCGCCATCCAGGAATCTTTTTGTTACTTGGTTACGCTGATTTGTATGATTGTAGAATCTTCTGTAGATAATGCTATTGCTTAGTAGTAGTTGTAATAATTTTCTTAAGTAAAATAAAGAAAATAAACATCTTCATAGCTAAAACAGTTGACAAGATTGTCATTTTGACATATTTGTATATAACCTAAAATGTCAACTTATATAACATTATACAATATTTTAGACAAGTTATTAGAAGAAAATTGATTCATACACGTCTTCGTAATCAACAATACTAATTGGAAACCTTACAATGATCTGTGTAGGTGACCAGGCCAAACTGCCCTAAGAAACCCGCCAGCCTCCTTTCGTTGTAATTGGTCAAGTATCTATAGAGATTAGCCCGAATGATGCCGCCTTTGGTGGCATTTGGTTTACGAGTTTCCGATGGTCCATTAGAAGAGCGGGGAGTTTAAGAATGAGAGGTAGTGCCACGCTACATGCATGCAGCGGAATTGATGTCCCATGACTGAGGAGGTACCTCTCACTCACACCTAAGTAAAGTTTCGTGCTGTGTGTCAGTAGCCGGTGGAGGGAGGTGTAAGAAGTATAACGCAAGCGTCGTGAACATCGTAGTCTCGCGAATGGCTCGTTTGCCCCCTTAGAGAGAAGGAAGGAATATACTCGCATCGTGCAGAAGTAAATTTGCGTCGACAGTTACTACAAGTCGCTGAACATCCCTTATAGTATAAAAAAGCAGAGCGAAATTCGAAAAATCCAATAACAACTTTTTGAAAGAAACGGAATACCTAACCATTTATGATTGAGTTTTGCAAACAATAAGCTTTGATTTTCCGACCAGCAGCATTAGAAAGCTATTGGAGAACATTCTGAAGTTACATTTTTTATTCCATTGTTAGCGCCCACTTCATGTCGTCTTGCCCCTTAACAACGATTAGCCGCGGACGCCCGGTAGCGGACTGGCACGTGAGGGTGCGGTGCGCCCGGACCTCCTATCTACTAAACTGCCTGTCCTGTCACCTTTTGCTGACAACTGAATGCGGCGCTTGAAAGTGCGGACCGCCGGGAAAAGGAACTAATACCTCACCTCTCACCGATTTTCATTCGCTATTCTCATCTGCTATCACTTCTTTGTTGCTTCTCCCATCTTCTGTTCCTGACACCTATTCCTTTCACTCCAAGCCCCTATCGTGAGGTTCCCCTCCGGCCCTGGGCCTTTGGTTTTCTATTCTTGAACAAGAGGTCACTGGGGGTCCTCCCCGACTGCTCGGAAATCGGCAATCCGCCCTGGACGCTGGCGGGCCTCTGCCAGGCCTTCGCCGGGTAACCGGCGATCTCACTCGCTAGGGTTTGTATTGAATAAGCTGTAAAACTACTGGACCTATTTCAGCCATAATTTCACTAGCAGAGAACTACATAATAAAGTGTGTGCTTTAGACTACACAATTGATGCAAAACTTAATTATCGATTTAATACACAAATTCATTACCGTAATCACATTGACATAACATATAATATTTATTTTTTAAATACAAAAAAGTTTCACTTAAATCGAATTTGAATATTAAATGTGAATGACAACTTACATTGGCCTCGCCCGATCACACATTTTTGTAACGCTCTCACCAGCTTACTCCACTAGTTAAGAGCGCTTATAGAAATTTTATTTCAAAAACAAGAAATAAAGATTACAATAATAAAAGCATAAAAACCTCGTTATCTATACCATATATTAATACGCGGTACATATTCGTAAATCAATTAATAAGTATATTTCGTATCATGACAATATTATGCACCCATAATCGTATTTTATAAAATCGAGATAAATTTCATCGTAAAATAAACGAATCAATCCACTGACGTATTGAATAAGTAAATATTTTGTAATATTATAATAATGTTGTCGGCGGTGTACAATCAGCAATTTAATATGCGGATATTTTAAGCCCACTTCATATCTGATACTAAAAGTTTTCATCCCATTTATGGCCAATATGATATGTGGTGACATACATTAATCTGCTCTCACGTGCTGTTCATCAATTATTGTGCATAACTTTTACAATTATGAATCTATAATTAATTATTATTCCATGGCTTGCGTGGATTGATTTTCGCTCGTCATTATTTTAGCATATATTTGTCTTCCAAAGTTGTGTTTTTGTAACATCTTATGTCACTTGTGCGTACTAAATACTTACAAAATACTTAATTAATTTATTCAGAGTTATTGCAATTATTATAATAAATCAGTAGATGTATAGACTGATAGAAACCGTTCAATAATTTAAGAGTATTGAAAAAAAATAGGGAAATGTAAAAAAACCATACATTAGATATACTACTTCATAATATATTGAAGAAAATAAGTCAGAATTTAACCGTTGGTAGATTATTAAATTGTCATGTAATAAAAGATATTAAGAGATCCCAATTAGAACAGATTGTATCACATAAGAGAAAAGGCAGGTACAGTTAGTAAAATTCGATCTTTCGGCGGAGGCAGGAAACTATTGTTAAGTAGTAAGTGTTCTGAACCATATGGCTGCCATCTAGGCGTGTTCCGCGTAATTAATGTAATTATTGTAATACCGGTGTGAGCCGCCAGAGGCGGTTCGGTCGCTGTTTACCGGTGACGCGTGAGTTTTAAGAGACGCCATTGTTGTGACATCTCTTGAGTGATCGTTCTCTGACTTGTAATTGTAATTGCTTACGCCTTGTTTGATGCCGATGAGATCGGGCGCGTACATAATTTGAGACTTGAGTTTATGATTGCTAAGTTAAGTTAAGTTTTGGTTCCCCTTTTGATATTATCGGGAGTGTAAATTAATTGACTAACTAAATGAACCTGTGTGTTGTAATGTGAATCATTGGACAATTGAAAACCCTGTTGCGGAAGCTTGCTGCAGATTCATCTTGGCGGATTGGGGCTTTACGGGAAGCTAAGTATATCTCATTGCATGTGTGAAATTTATGGCCATAGGTTTTATGTAGTAATGTGATATATTAAGCCGGTCTCCAGATACGCGAGGTAATTGCATTAATTTTAAGTTTAATTTAGCTCTGCGTAATCGCAGACAAAGTTCTTTCTGCTTGAGCCCTGTGTAATAACATTCCTTCCACTGCGCAACAAAACGAGGGACAGAACTGAACAGTAAGTATTATGTTTTTAAAATGCATCGATTTTAGTGCATCTTATTTCAGTATGTTTAATTTGCTTTTTGGTAGTATAAGCAATCAGAAAGAATATTTTTTATTACCAAAATATAATAGTTTTGTTTCGAATACTGGTTAAGAACTGACGCTACTTTGAATACCTCATAAGTGATTCTAATTTAAAACTTCTAATCGGAATCTGCCGGAGAAAAGATAAATTTGTATAGTAAGAGGTAGTGCCAAACTGCATGCTTGCAAGCTGCAGAAATGGGCCGGCACGACCGGGGAGGTACCTCTCTCTTCACGAGACCGCCGCAGTGATAGCTGCTGTCGCGTTTCGTGCGGTGTGTGAGTAGCCAGTGACCAATGGTGGTGGGAGGAGAAAGGAAGGCAGCGAAAATGTATAGCCTCTATGTGAATGTCTATAGGCGTCGGTAGTCTTGAAAATTACTCCGACTGCTCGTTCGTCATCTATACCATTAAAAAACGGCCGAAGAATCGATAAATTTGTAAAGGCCTAACCGGCATTCCTATGAATCGACGTTTAGACTAATGAATTTAGTGAACTAACGACTTTGATGTCTTCTTTATGACAGACGTTGGACATGTCACCCCTTAATGTCCCTTGTCAAGCTTTGCAGAACCTTTATCACGTCAATATCTCCATTAGATTATATTGTCCTGAAGGAGTTCTTTGAATCCATGAAAATCTTTCTTGAAAGCTTGTCTCACCTTTTAGTTATTATTTGACGCCGACCCATGTCCACGTTGTTGGGCATCAAAATAGTCAATCATAATAATCTTATGTTATTTCCTGACAATATAGCTTTCTATTTAAAAAGGAGTAGTCAAAAGCATTCAGAAGTTTAAAAGCCAGGATGAAAAAAGGATAGAAACAAACAAAGCAATATTTACTCTTTAAAAAACATTAACAACTTAGCTCTTAATAATATATATGTTAACTATTTATTATCCTATTTACCAATTTTCACACAATAATTCCAATAGTAAGAAAATTTCCATACAAACTTTACTCCTCCATTTTAGCCTTTAAAGAGGAATTCTGTCCAATTTCCCTAAATAGATCATTATTAATCAATAACTTAAACAAATCAATAACTTACCCCCTATTTCTCATTCTCTTAGACATTGATTTTCTAAAAAATAATTCGTTGTTACCAGAATTTAAGTATTTAGATAAGTACCTAGAGTAGCTTCGACTGTGCGTTGATATAATATTATAATCAGTCAGGTTAGCAGTATATATCACATAGTAACGGCATAGCGTGTTATACCGTGCATATAGATTCTAGATAGTAACGCAACCTAGTGGCTAAAACGTGCACTTTTTGGGTTTTAATATGCATCTCAGTAAGCTAACAACTAGATTGCACATTCTTAAGCTGAATACTCCTCACGTGGCTGAAACAACACACGGGCTCAATTTTAGTATTATAAATCGTAATAAGTTAAATGATGTCCTCTGGCAGTATACGACAAACTTTCATCTTTGCCAGCCACATTTTACTCTACTATGGCATTAGAAACATATCCAGCCAGCGGATTTACTCGCAATGGGGCTGAGCAATTGTTGCGCTGGCATCATGCCATACGGCAGATTAACGGCAACCGAACAATCAGTAAAGCAATTCCCTTCAGCTTAATGTTACGTTTACGCTCTCTAATCATCAACGAGGGGAAGATCGTTATAACGTCATCAGCCTTTAGGCCTCTACAGTTTAGCAAAGGGAATGAGACTTGAATAGAACCATTAGTCTACAAACATAATTTTGTCTGAACTCTAACTATATTGAAATAGACTTTGACATAGCGGTGTGCCTGTGTATAATACCAGTAAATTACTACAATTTCAAATTGATGTCGTAAAGTTTAAGACAGTCAACGCCATCCGAAATAAAGAAGTGGGAAATAATGAAAAATAAAGAGATGAAGAAAGCAAGAGTAATTCTGTAAGATGGACAAGAAGTCACACCTTTAGTTTGCTATTTAAAGTATCTAAGTTTGTTGAACCGCAGTTTTTCTCGCAAGTTTCGATGGCGTAAAATATTGGAATAAATGTTGACATACACGGTTATTGTTAGATAGGTACACATATATACATAGAAAGTTTAATAAGAACCGAACAAGCCTTGTAGTAAAAGTTTGGCTTCAAACACGAGGTTATTATTAGCTTCCGCCCGCAGCTTCGCTCGCGTGGATTTTGGACTTCAAAAACGCAATTATTATACATCTAAACCTTCCTCTTGAATCACTCTATCTATTAAAAAATACCACCAAAATTGGTTGCATAATTTTTTTTTTTTTTTTTATGGTATAGGGGGACAAACGAGCAGTTGTAGCCATTTTCATGACTACCGACGCCCATAGACATCTGCATAGAGACTATACAGATGCGCTGCCGTCCTTTCTCCTCCCACCTCCATGGGCCACCGGCTACTTACACACCGCACGAAACGCGACAGCACAGCTGTCATTTCACGCCGGTCTCGTGTAAGCGAGAGGTACCTAATTCGGCTGCATGCAAGCATACAGCGTGGCACTACCTCTTACTACAGCTATTTTAAAGATAATAAGCATACAGACACATAGACGGTAGAAAGCGACTTTGTTTTATAATATGCATTGACTAGGTACCACTTATATGATACACTTTTATAATATCGTGTGCACAGGCTAACGATGTTAATTATTAATACAATAAATGCATTGTTAAATTATAACCACTAATTAGCTGTATTGGAATGTCGAAATTAATTTGTATATTTTATAAACGAGCAGCGTGTTAGCGTTTATACACTTTAGTTGCGGTTATGCTTTTAATAATTATTAAATTATGAAATATTTGCTACAGGCTTTTAGCCACGACATTGTTTTTATCAATAACCAGTAGCCTTTTATGTTATTCGAGATTATAACTATATCTGTATCAATTTCATTAAAAATCGTTCACTTTACAAGAAAGAGTAAAAAACATACCTACCCGTACATCTATACAATATATTTACTAATTTTGACAATTATTTTATTGCCAGCTACCCATATATAATATATACATATGTTTACTGAAGTAGGTAAACGTAACATTTGATTTGACACACCACATTTGATCCAAAGCCGTATAGTATAGATTTTGCGCAAATGATAAGAAATATTCCCACAACTTTAGTCGCAATCTTCGAATTATAATAGTAGCAGGACTAATACGAAGAATTTTAACCAAATCGGACCGTCATAGTTCGTGAATTATTTTCGCTCATATACCTATGTACTAACGGATTCCCACAACTTCGTTTACCCGTTTTTTTACAACAGTCGGTTAAAAAGTAGCCTATAGACTTCCTCTCTAAATGGGCTAACTGATACTAAAATAATTTTTCAAATTGTACTAGTAGTTCCAGAGGTTAGCGTGTTCAAACAAACATAAAACAAACGCTTCAGCTCTATATACTTAGTATAGATGATGTTACTAAGACTTTCAATTACGAATCAGTTTTTCTAAAGTCCTAGTAACTTATAAAACTATAATGTGATTAACACCGCGTCTAACTCTTTTTGATTGAAATGAATTGAGTTGTGTCCGTGTCTTATCCAATAACGTACACCTCTACAATCCATCGCCGAGAAAAACACCGCAAGAATCAGAGTAAAATCTTATCTCTTCATAAATTTAGGGTTCTGTTTTCGCACTAGGCATTATAATTATACGGAGAATATTTACATGAGATAATATTCTCAAAACCACAGGAAAGTTATATTTAACTAGGCGAGGGCAACAGGTTCAACAATTCTATACCTACATGCAAAGTTATACGATCAACATTTCATGTGACTCAATAACATGACAATGGAGATTGTTAGTTATAGGATTTTATAAAATTTCGTTTCCAACAACGGCCATTGTGGATTTATCGGGACCAAAAATTATTTTTTGAATATTTATATTTTTATTCAAAATTTCAATGAAAAATAAATGAATTGTCTTCTTTATGGCTGTAACTGGATAAATAAAAATGAATTTTCGCTCTCTGCTTCTAGTAAGCGGATAATTGTATCGTAGTGTTTACCAATAGACGTTTTACGCATGTGTGGATGCATCAAAGGGCATCATAATTTGAGAGCTACTGAATTATTTCTTTGCAAAGAATAATGAATATAACAAATTCTACACTTTTATCATTAGAAGATATAAAAGTATATGAACATCAATAACATCAAATTTTGTATATGGTGTGTAAGTATGGGTAATGCATTCTAGAAATCATTCTTAGAGTGGTTCCTAGAAAAAAAACTTACTTACAAACATTGCAGTTGATCGATTTCTCTTATATCTACGAAATACTCAGGTTGATGGTTATCTAACAGAGAAATATCTAACAAATGCATCTTAGTAAATTGTAAAAAATCATCTCTCACGTCAGTACTTATTTGGAAGACTTTAAGCTAGATTTTGGTAGTCTGGAACCTGAGTGAAGTTGTCGGATCTTCTAAACAAACCTCAGCAGGATACGACTGTGCACGGTGGACCATTAGTCTCTCCACGCAGTTACCCAGTAGTGAGAAATACTAAAAAGGCTCATGTATTTTAAAGTGAACACGAACACATATGAATAGACTTCAAGTGCTATGAGCCATTTGAACCCGCGTGAACCGTAGAATATTTGAACTCACAGTGAAGCTACAGATATCCGTGCCGGTATAGAATTTCAAATAAACGCAGTCTATAGCATTAAAGCGGTGTCTAAATGATCAGTGACTCAGCTTTCAAACGATCCGTGTTTGATCCTGGCCACTGGGAATATTTAATATTTTCTGGAACTTCAAAAGGGGGATCGAGAGAGGCTTATGGTAAAACCTTCGAGTTTCATTCATTTAAAATCGCCGAACGTTGGAGCTGGTGAGTTACATAACTTTGTTAGTCATCAATAAAATGTTAACAAAAATATCATGTCTGTTATTTGTCTCTATTAAAAACAAAAATTTATCTCGTTAACTGTCTTCGTACTAAATATCCAAATTACTTTTCATGGTATTTAATATCAAATCAATATAAATAAATGATATTGCTTGTAAGCGCCTGATATATATCAAAATATCTGGTTTTGCTTGTCTCATAAATATGTTCATTATTCGGTACACGGACTTTTAGGGTTGTACATTTGTCTTGTGCTAGGACTTGTAATGATGGTTGTTGTATTTGTAAAAAATATAATGAAAATTAAAATCTCTTATACTAGGTTGATAAAAGCGAGAGGCATTAAATTAAACCACATATTATATTATAAGTGCCTACAGTTAATCCGAAACTATTAAAAACAAGTTTACGGCAAGTATACGAAAATACTTTTCTTTTCAAATAAGTTAAATAGCGTAAATGATGAAAATGAAAATGTAATCATGCTTTGTAATGGAGCCGGGGACTGAACCTGGCGGATTAAGGGCGCCCGGCGCTCGATTAGTTGATGATCCAGCGTGCACGACGTGGGAAAAAACTTAAAAAAATCCTGTGGGTAAACTATTGCTCCGATTGATCTGATTTTTGTTGTGTAGCCTGGAAATTATACACTAAATATGTGGTTTCATTTAACGCCCCTCGCTTTTATCAACATTGTATGTATAGTTAATATACAGCGGTGTACTTGTAGATAGATAAAAAACATATACAAAGAATTCTCTCTGACTGCTCTGATGACATCACAGTTTGCAAAACAAAGCGTATCGCATGTCAAATGTCATCCGTTTGACACTTGCTAGTGCAGTGTATTGTTGTTAGAGTGTCCGCTAGAAAGTTGTGGAACTTTATTGAGCATACACAAACCAATTTTAAAAAGTAACATAATATTTATTTCACAGTTCAATGACATAAAAAACTAAATTATCTAAATATTAATATTTATTTATAGAAATTAAGTTCACCAATACAAAATGAGGTTACGTCCCCCAGTATTCAGGAATCGGTTTGAGAAGGAGGAAAGAAATTAAATGAAAATAAATGAATTGAGCCATTTTGAGTGGAAAAAAAGTAGAAAAATTTCAAAAAAAAACTGCTACGGAAACTTCTAAAAAATTTTTGAAGGTATTTTATTACATGATTTTTTTTTTATTTTACAATATGTTTATGTTTCACGTTTTTCTATTTATTATTATAATCTGACAAACATATCCGCCTAGTACACACTTCCATGAAGTTAGCCTATTGATTAAAACAGACGTGATGGATTCACGCTGCGTGTAATGGATTCGGTAAACTAGGCGGTTTACGTGTTAAATTAACGCTTAAAGCGATCCGTGCTACTTGCAACCTGAATTACCGCGCGGAAATAAATGTTTTCAGGCATGGCTGTGCGACGTGCGTATTACCTAACTTTAACATTAAAGACGTGTCGTTCAATATTTAATTTAATAATCCTACTAATATTATAAATGCGAAAGTTTGTAGGTTTGTTTGTTACTCCTTCACGCAAAAACTGCTGAACAGATTTTCATGAAATTCGGCACACACATAGAGGGTAACTTGGATTAACACAAATATTTTTTTAAGCTTTTGTCCCGAAAAAATGTCTCTATGCCGGGGGATGATTTTCTATTTTCCACGGAGTTGAAATTTACGCAGGTGATGTCGCGGGGCGCAGCTAACATGCAATAAGTCTTATATTAATAAATGTATAATATGTATAATAATAGATAGTTATAGATATATGGGATGCCTTAGAATGATTTTATATTATCCACGGGATTGAAATTTACGCTGGTGAAACTGCGGGAAGCAGCTACTTATGATAATTATAAAATACAAATACCACCTTTGGGCTGGGGCCCCGAAATATCAGCTAGATCTATTTGACCGTATTCAACGTAGAGCGACTCGAATCGTTAATGACCCTGTTATTTCCGGGCAGGTCGATCCATTGGCCCTACTGATTGATGTCGGTTCCCTCTGCATCTTTTACCGAATTTTCAATTGGGAGTGTTCCTAGAAATTGTTCGGCTTAATACCAGCAGCTGAGTTTCATCATAGGACATTGCTACAGAACTCAAAGTTCCATGCCCACCACCTCGATATTCCTAAATGTAGTACTGTGCGGTATAAATGACATTTTTTACCGCGTACAACAGTACTTATATGTATCTTTGCAAAATAAATACATATTTATTTATTTATTTATTTACTACGGAACCAGCTGCCTTCCTCGGTATTTCCGATCCGATACGACTTGGGATCTTCAAGAAAAGAGCATTCCTATTTCTTAAAGGCCGGCAACGCGTCTGCAAGACATCTAATTTTGCGGATGTCTATGGGCGGCGGTAGTCACTAACCACCTGCTGGTTTGCTATATCATAAAAAAAGCTTTTTTTTATAATATAGGAGGGCAAACGAGCAGCCGGAGCCATTTTCATGACTACCGACGCCCACAAACATCCGCATAGAGGCTATACAGATGCGCTACCCTCCTTTCTCCTCCCACCTCCATGGACCACCGGCTACGTACACACCGCACGAAACGCGACAGCACAGCTGTCACTTTACGCCAGTCTCGTGTAAGCGAGAGGTACCTCCCCGGTCGTGCCGGCCCAATTCGACTGCATGCAAGCATGCAGTGTGGCATTACCTCTTACCAACCGCTTAGTTTATTGGTGGCTTAAAGATTAATTTATTGGTGGTTGAAAGGGAGGCATCGCAAGAGTAAGGAGGCTGAACTTAGTGGGCCCAAATGTAAGAAGTTAAGATGTAGTCTAAAAAATTGATCCTATTTTTTTATATAAAAATAGGAAAGAATCCGGACATTTAGCAACGTGGAGACGGAGAAATATAAAAAATATATATTTCATGACAAAATCGATTAATTGTTGAATATAATCGGTTAAATATTTAAAGAAAAATAAAACCTATGCGCTATATGTAAATGTTTGAAGAATACATAAGCATCATAATATAATATAATTTCATAACAAAACATCAATAAACCAAACTATGACTAAAAATATAATTATTTATTTCTAGTCGATTTAAATCATCGTAATGAATTGTATAAGCTGTAAGAATTTTATGATAAGCTGTCACTTGATACTTCGATACTTTTGACAGTTATTTTTTGCTCACTCGTTTCGTATTTCCCGATGCGTTCTGTGTGCGTATGTGATTATTTTAAATTCCCGACGATTAGTGCATTGTTTTTACGGACTCCGACCCTGCTTACCTCGTACGACCCTGGCTTTAATTGAACACGGAAGATTGCTCGCACGTTTGACTTGAATTTATTATTTTGGACTTTATCGCTGGCTTGTGGATTGGATATTGTTAAAATTATGGATCCCTGTGTTAACTGTGGAATAGCAACTAATACTTGCAATACACTAGGCAGTCGAGCCATATTATATGGTACCTAAGCTGGGCTAGGTACCAAGATAATATTGTCCCCTCTGCACAATTTCTGGGTGACATTTTAATTATAATTGAAGAACAATACAAAAAATGTTTTAACATGTTGTTTTATTACTCAGACATTCTTTCCCTCTGTACCAGTTTATAATATTTATAGTAGTATTACTTTGCTCTGTGATTTATAGTATAGGAGAAATGTAGAGTACCTATTACAAGCATGGCACTACCTCTTAGTCTCCTAGTCCTCCGAGGCATATAGAAATGATCTAAACCAATTAGTGCTTACAAAAATTATCTAAAACCGATATTATTTTGTTAATATCTTACTGTCTTACTGTACAATAAGCATTGTTCCATTCCTTGAGTCCTATTATGAGATAATTTTGAAAATACTGTCTGTATTTTCAAAATTATATCAAATAAGACTATTTTTTATATAAATAGGAGTATTACTTCAAAAACAACAGTCAGAAATTAGTCTTATTTTTAAGACGGTGGCGGTGCGAGCTAGATATTGTATGTCTTATTTATCAGACCAGAGGTTAAAAGGTTAAATATAGTAAGCATTGGTGTATAAAAAGACCTTTTGAACTTCAGGTATCGTATTCTGACAGTTCAAGGTTGCAACATAATCTCACTTTTACTAAACCTCCATTATCTCAGCTCTTAGATTGTCAAAAGCCTATAGAAGTTCTTGCGAAGGACTAGTAACTTGAAACCTTTTAATTAATACCCTTTTTATTTTATTACATTTGGGCCCAGAAATGTATGGAATCGTTTCAGTCTCCTTTCGGTTGATAAAACAGCTTAGAAAGCTCACATGATACCGCCGTGAATAGACATCCATGTCCATGCGTAATACTGGTTGTGAGTTACGTTACTATTATAAACATGTCTGTGTTCATCACAAGGTCGCTGTCCGCTTGCTTGGGTGGCAAAAATAGGCCAGCAACAGGTTTATTGCTAAAAAAATAAAGCAACACAAAACACAGTAAGTAAATTTTTGTCACGCGCATTTAAAGGCCAATATGTGTATTTTTCCAATCTGGGTTCAAGAAGTGCACTCAAAAGAAGACAAAAAAGTTTCATGCGTTGTAATATAAATCTATTCTCATAAATGGAACGATATATCAAGTAGATAATGTTGCCAACGCCTCGCCAAGCCAATGTGTATCGACCTAAAAAATCACGCAGCTGAAGTAATTCTAATATATGGTAGAGGGGGCATGAGCAAAACGACTCTTGGCCCTCAAGACTACTATTTTTAGACTAAAACGACCAAAATCAACACCGATGTAATTTATTAACTCTAGTTTGATTAACAGGTTTTGAATATACCTAATCAGGAATTTAGCTACTAGAGATTTGTGATATAAGTAAATTCTATACAATGATTGTCAAAATGGTATATAAAGATGGTCAAATTTCTTCAATGGATAGAATATTGATAATGGTCATAAGCATGCAAGCTACACGTTCGCCGTAAAAAAATTGAGATCTATATTAAAAATAGATATAATTTAGTAATTAAGATTAATAGAAAACTTTATTGATGTGTGTATAAGATGTATTACTTTGTCTTATAAGTATTATTAACATTGTATGTTTGCCAAATAAAATAAATAAATAAAATAATCTATATCAAGCCAAAGCAATCGACATGACTGAATTATCTATTGAAGTTGATTCCTTTAGAACGAATACTGAAGATATGCAACAAAAGTCAGCTGGCGTTGCGTTCGGCCAGTTGACTTTCACTACCGACACTCATACACATCTGCATAGTGAGGCTCTCCTTCCCTACAACGTGCCACCGGAAACTCCCAAAACAGCATAGCTTATGGTGGCGTCATGAGAAAAAAAAGGCCTTTATCTCCGGGCTTGTCCAACTCGGCTGCACGTAGTATAGCTAGGCTGTGCCCTGTTGCTGACAGTCCGGGGCACCTCAATATAGACGGGCAACTGCGGGGTTTTATTTGGCTTAGCCGCGAGTCCCACACACCCATCGTATTGTACCCAAGACCTGTTACCACAGGTCTCGCAAACCCAGGAAAAAAACTACCGCGATCAAAGTTTCAGGCTAACTTTGCGTTCGAGCCTGCGGTAACCAACGCCATCACCTGTTGATGCTACATTACCTAAAAAGTGAACCAATAGCTTGCCGCCTCCGTCCTATATTTTTTTTACAGTATTTGGGGACAAACGAGCGGTGGGAGCCTACTATCGGCAGCCTAAACATACGCATAGCGGTTAAACAGGATAATTATCCTTCTTCCTCCTTCCTCACTCAAGGGCCACCGAAAACACACACCGCACAAAACGTGATAGATGTCACTTTACGCCGGTAAAGAATGAGCAATAGATACCTCTTCGGTCGGCCCAATTCGATTCCTTTAAAAAGGTATTAAGATTTAGGTACATACGGCGACTCAGGTAGGTGGGAGCAGAAAAGATAGAGATAAACTGATGCGTTGTCCGCATCTGTTTATGCGGATGCGGATGTCTATGGGCGTCGGTAGTCATGAAAATGTCATCGACTGCTCGTTTGCCCCCCTATACCAGAAAAAAAATCATTAGGGTAGTGTGAGAGAGCAGTAAGTGACGTTAAAATCGTTTCATAACGTCGTATGTTTCGAGAACTTATTAGCCTTGCGGCCCAACAAGGCCGACACGTCCGGGGAAGAACCTCTCACTCACACGACTCGCACTTCGTGCGACCCGTGAGTTTCCAGTGAGCCGTGGGAGGGGAAAAGAAAAGAGGGCAACACACCTGCATAATAAATATGCAGTTTATAAGGTCGGTATTCAACGAACGGCTCTCTCGTTTAGCCCCTGGAGCTCTGTAACGGGCGACATCTATATGGATATGAGCGATAAAGTGATGACTACATTTCATTAATTAAATAAATGATAAAATAAAAATTCATAAATACATCATACCAAGTAATTGCTATATTAACGTGTTTCGTGCGTTTTTTGACTATACGTGATTTCGTTTTTAAATAGCATAAGTAACTATATAAAAAAGAAAAAATATAAAAGATATATACCATAAAAAAGGTGGCAAAGAAGAAGTCGAAGTCATTTTTATCACAACTGACGCCCATAGAAATAGAAGTTGTGCAGATGCGTTGCCGTCCTTTCTCCTCCCACCTGCGTGTGCCACCGGCTACTTACGCACTACACGAAACGTGACAGCACGGGTATCACTTTACGTTGTATTAATAAACTAGAAATGAACACTACATTGTGCCGAGGTGTACAGAGGTAGTGCCACGATGCATGCATGTAGCGTGGCACTATCTCTTAGTAAAATCGAGTGAACGGAGGAAAAAGGACAACCTATCTGTATAATCATTAACCATGCGGATGTCAATGGACGCAGGATCAAAAAATGGCTCTTATTATTCATTCATTTCATCTGTCCTATAAATAAATAATTAATATCACCAATCAGCTTGATTTAACAACTAATTTATAAGAAGGCAAGCACCTGTTGGTGAGTTATTAACGACGCCCATAGACATCCACATCTCTACAGACAGACCGCCTACCTGCGTCCAAAGCTACTTAGAGCTTCCTTTCTCGCTCACTGAACCGTCAACGGCAGTACATCATGTTGAAACATTTTCGCCAATATAATGCGACTAAGAAGAGAAGATTCCTCCCGCATACAGAAAATGACTGCGGCAGGATAATATTAAAATTAGGATCATAGTCGGCTAAATTGTATTTTTATCTTCAATATAAGTTTTGGAGCAGAAATATAGGAAATCAAATATATATAAAATTTCTATATATTATATCTAAATAATAAAATATATTAATTTAATTTCATGAAACAAAGTATTTTTTGTGATGTCTATTATAACATTATTGTATTGGAAAACATTCCAACAAAGAAGCTTTACACACCCCCCTCCCCTCTTAAAACATGCAAGAAAGAGATAGATAGCGCAAACGCGCTCAGATAGAAAGAGAAAATCGATACAACACTTTGCTACTAAAAATTGACTTGTTGAAGCGAGAAAGAAGCAAAACACTACGAATATCTAATAACCTAAAAAAACTTTACACAATAATAAAATAATTTCCGAACGGAATTATTTAAGTAAATAACATTGTTTACTTACCAACTGCTATCTTCTCGAGTGGAAATTGTTGCGCCAAAGTCATATGTACGCATAATGCTAAAATTACGAAAATAAAAAAGTCCTTCGACACCATTTTCAGTTCGTGAATTTTGCCACAATCACATAGTATACGAACAGAATGTCATAAACCGCGATAGCTGCGTACAAACCTGAGACTTAGGGCCGACTGATGGTCGGCGAATAGTAGCATGGGGTTCGGGGCAAGCGCTCTCGCTTGCCCCCCTCTTAGGCGCTGAAACAGGAATCGCCGCACAAAAAAAATGTCCTTTTCACAGTCGTGATTGAAATGAACATACTTCAATGAACGTTTTTCAATTAAATATCACTGTTACTAATTTTGTGCGCTTTTATTCTAATGTAATTATGTTTTGTGTTTTCAATTCAACCAAACATTGCGGTTTGCACTTGAAATGCCACTTTCAGAGTATTATAAATCGGAATTTTGACGGTTTTAGCATTAACAAATGCGGTATTATGAAATGAATTCCTATACATGAGCATCAAGGGTACGACACAACGTAAAGGCGGCTTGAGTATCGATCGTTTTGGGTGTTCAAAAAACCCTCGCGTTAAGCTGAGAGTAACAGATTATCTACAGCAATGATATAATTATTGTATTATGTTACTGCTTAGCTAGTTTTTAAATATATTTTAGTAATGATATTAATTATATTAAAATGAATACATAATATATGTTCAAACAAAGTTAAAGTACTGTTTAAAAAGTTGTAAATAGCAGTGATACAACTTTCCCCGCAATCACTAAAGTCTACAATACATTTATATTAATTAAAGTCTAGAATAAATAGTGCATTAATATCGCGATGCTCGCTAGCTTCGAGTCTGTGTAAACAAAAGTGGCGAAGTCCTTTAGGGGACGCTTAAGGCACCGTGTGGAGGCTTCTCACATTCCTTCTTCTGATCCCAGGCAAAAGGGTGGAACTAAGGTCGTTGACTTTGTAGATAGTGTGGATTTCGTAGTGGGGTTTATAAAATATGTGCTATTAATCACTCTCAAAAGCATTGGTGTGGAAGAATATTTATGTTTTGAATGATTTGAAGAGTATTTATGAAGCTTATAAAATAAGATAAATTACTTAAAATATATATTTGAAATAATTAAAGTTAAAACTTTAAAATATTACATAAGTAATATTTATTTTTATAGCGCCCCGATCTAAATTAAAATAATACAGCCTTAGAATAAAAATAGTAATAATGTTATTATTTTATTTGAGAAAAGACTCTTCAATCATCTACACATAATTTACCGTTTTTTCATATAGATATTACGTATATCGGTTCGTCTAAAGTGTTTTTGCGTAATCCAATAAAAATAATCGCCTCTAAGCTCTCTGTACTGAGTTCACAGCAAATTGGTCAGATTAACAGGTCTATCAAATTCCATTCAAATTTTCCATTAAAACGAGCGAGTGTTGCAAGTTACCTGCATCGATAAATGCCCGGAGGCTATCGGCGTTGTGTGATAATAATTGATACGGAATTCTCGCTTTAAATTTTGATACTGATGAAGTGGGATCACGGCATTTATTGCTTTGTAAAAATAAATTGCATTATTATATCGTAATTTATTACGCACTAAAATAAAATTGTTTTAACGTATTTTGGTTTATTTAGTTACAATTACGTAATTATTAATCACGGTTGCACTGAGATGACAGATATCCTTATGTTACAATTTATTAAAAAATTAGGATTTTCAATGATTTAGTTTGTCTTATAAAGTCAAACAGTACTTATAGTAACTTGTTACATTATTACATAAACAGCCATAATATCTTAAAGTAGCTTTATTGTAATATGTAACATTGGCGTTAAACTCAAGAAAACAGTATTAATTATTGTGCTTTAATAAATTTTCGCCAACACGTGTATTATAGATAGATTGGTAAATATAAGAAGATGATTTTTTATTCACTTTTATTATTTGTGTAGTTGTGAAACTTGAAAAATATGTAATAAATTCGATACAGATAGAGCTATGCTACTTCTTGCCAAATTTGGTGATCAATTATATAAATTTTAAATAATATAATTTATTTATTACATGGTGTACAACAACCATATAAATCTCTATCTGTGACAAAATTAATAAACTTCACGTTTTTTAGCATATTGTACATGCAAAAAATAAGTTCTTAAATTAGAGTAACAGTAAGTACAATTGACATAATCCTGAGTATTTAAACAATTTATATTTTTATATCGTACATGGAGCCCGCGGCGTAAACAATCTAACTCAACCAAATTATTCACCTTTTATAGTACTATTACATCATTCCAAACTGTAATCTACGTCTGTACCAATTCTTATTATTTAAAAAAAATATATTTAAAATACGCAAACTTTCGCATTTATAAAATTTGTAGTCGACTAAAAGCAACTTGCAATAAACATTGAAAGGATCTAAATGCTAGTGCGCCCATCTCCTACAAAATATGATCAACCCAATGAAAGCTCACGCCTGCTTTGCCTTTTGCTCAACAAACTTACTAAAATCTCTCACAGACGAGGTAAAAGCTGACTGAGCCAAAATTCGACAGCCTAGTTTGAAGCGTAAAATGACATCAAATTACATTAGCCAAATGAGTTCAGCCAGACAACGTGATAACTTTAAACGTGAATTATCACATATAAGTACAGTTACAAATACAGTTGTTTTCCTTCAGGTACTTGTAGCTTACACAAATCATACTTTATCTTATCCTGAGAAAATCTCTTCGAAAAGAGACGATATACTCAAGATATACTCAATTTAACCAACTAGACCCCTTTTTTTTTAGTTTAAGGGCAAATGACTTTCGATGACCAACTAGGAGTGACGCCTATATACTCATTACTGATATGCAAATGAGTTGCCGTCTTTCTCTCCCTATCCTCTAATGGGCCAGTGGAAAGCCACAAGCCGCACGAAACGCAACTGTATAGCTAACATTTTGCCGCGTTATCTTACCTTCACTCTGTTTTAATGTCACACACCTACTTGAAGTGCCAGTCGTTATTTGTGCCCTAATACAACATCTTTTTAGGGTTCGCCATGTCTGTCTGTCCGTTCGTCTGTCCGTATGTCACACTCATTTTTTCCGAAACTATTGGGCTTTCGTAGTGAAACTTTGTAGGTTGATGTATTTTGTGGATCAAGATTACTAAAACCATTTTTCGTCCAAATCAATTTTTTGAAAGATAGATGCTACCAAAGTGGAAAAATGAATGCATGTACATGCTCCCCTGAAACTTTTAAAATAGGAGAGTGGGAAATCTAAAAACTGTACATATATGATGTAGATCTCAATAAAAACTATCAACGATAATTGGTTTGAAAGAGATATCATTATTAGTTTTGAGAAACAATACATTTTCAAAAAACGCAAATACAACTTTGTTGTTCATACGAATGCTATGCAAAACCAAGTTGTTTTCTTTTCTGGTAAAAAACGTGCCAGAGACTCCTTTCGTAGGTACGGAACCCTCGGTGTGCGAGTACAACTCGCACTCGGCCGGATTTTTAATAATATTAGTAAAATTACGAGCACAACAAACTGATTTTGTTTATAATAGGTTAAGTTCATCTTTTTATTTAATTTAACGAACACTCACAGCTTATATAGTAATAACGTATGCCGATTCTCATCCTAGTTATTGATGATAATATGAGCGATACAGCTGTCAAAAAAACGGTTATAGTCATGGCTGTTCAAAGAAACAACAACAGAGAAATAAAAAATTTAAATTTAAAAAAAATAAGTAAATACACAAATTGATTTTGTTACGTAGTGGTGGTGTTAAATACAGTTTTATTAAAATACACAATTACGCTGTTTTATTTTAACTTTTTTAATAAATATTATCAAATTTTCAGATGTAGGCGACCCACTAGTCTATTTAGCTCTCGCTTACATGATATTCCATTAAAGTGTACCCTTGTCGCTGCTGTGGTTTGCGACATTCCTGCGGTGCTCGGGCGAGGAAGTAGCACGCATCTTGCGTATATCTATAGGGAACAGTAGTCATCAAGCGGCTTCAACTTCTAATTTACTCCCTTTTTAGAGTTCCGTAGTCAAGTGGTAAAAAAAACGGAACCCTTATAAATTCGTTGCGTCTGTCTCTCTGTCTGTCTGTCCGTATGTCACAGCCATTTTTTTCCGAAGCTATTGGGCCTTGGTAGATGCAACTTTGTAAGTTGATGTATTCTGTGAACAGCTATTCAATTTTGAATAAAAATAAATAAATTAAAAAATATGTGCTTCACATACATAGAACTGAATTTAAATTTTTTTTCATCCAACATAATATATGTGAGGGGTGTCTATGAATAGGTCTGTAAAATGCCATTACAAAAATAATTTTTCGTCAAAATCAATTGTTTGAAAGATAGACGCTTCCAAAGTGAAACAATGATTGTCCCCCCCTCCAAGTTTTATAATAAGAGAATGAGGTCTCTAAAAATATATATGCTGTAGATCTTAATGAAAACTATCAACGAAAATTAGTTTGAGTGAGATATCATAATTAGTTTCTGAGAAATAATACATTTTCAAAAAAGCAAAATAATACAACTAACGACAACGTTACCATACAAACGCTATGAAAAATCAAGTTATTTTAGTTTTTGGTAAAAAATATCTTTCGTTGGTACGTAACCCTCAGTGTGCGAGCCCCACTCGCACTTGGCCAGTTTTTTATGGTATAGATGGACAAACGAGCAGTCGGAACCATTTTCATACTACCGACGCTCATAGACATTCTCAGAGAGGCCATACAGATGCGCTGCTCTCCTTTTTCCTCCCACCTCCATGGGCCACCGGCTATTTATACCCCGCACGATATGCGACAGCACAGCTGTAACTATACGCTGGTCTCGTGTAAGCGAGAGGTACCTCCCCGGTCGTGCCGGCCCAATTCGGCTGCAAGCACTACCTCTTACTAAACCTTGTATGTATAACAGAAAAGGTCACCTGCTACGAGTCAGTCACTTCAAATCTTAAATGTGACTAATTTCAATATCTAAAAGCAATTGACATTTCGTTCCTTGAAGTCACGGCTCAAAGGGGAAATAAAAAGGAATTACCATTGCAA
>LUGF01000135.1:375153-407741 GCA_001625245.1 Calycopis cecrops
GCGGTAACTCATTACTGATTTTACTCATCCTACTTACCGCTTATCGGCTAAGCAAAAGTTGTGTATTTATTTAAGAATTTTAGCGATATTTAAATTTGCGGCTGGTTGCCTACGTAATATTAATATACCTCTAACACCCTTAGTGATATATGGTAAAACTGAGATAGAAAAATCTTTCTTAAGGTTTTTTCATACGTTTTGAACAAGATAGTGCTAAATGGCTTAGTCCAGTAGATGCGTATTTTTTAAAGCTATCCGATGGCATAAAAATCAATTTTACGATTTTTTTTGAGATACCGCTTTTGCGCTTAGCAGGGCAGAATAGTAGTTTATGCAACTGTCTTATAATGAAGGGTATGAAAACTCGAATGTGAGTTTTTGAAACGAGCGGAGCGAGTTTCAATATAGTAACACGAGTGTTTTAATACCCGTGTTATATGCAGTTACATACACTACTTTATCTTCACTAATGCAATTAATCAATTAATAAAATATTGCGAAACATTAAATTCATGCCTACGTCACAGCGAGCGCGCGCTGTTAAGGATTTTGACATAAGGCTCTCTCGCCACTCTCTCTCTCTTTCTCGCTCTCACACAGTGTTATAATGAGATTTTATCTACACTAATGTTGTAACATTCTACTTATGTTTTCAATAGTTGATTTATAATAACTACTGTTATAGCTCAGACAACAAAAAACTCAATTTAAGCAATTTGACATGATGTTATAATATCCAAATCGATATCGTAAAATCTCATTATAACACTGTGTGAGAGCGAGAGAGAGAGAGAGTGGTGAGAGAGCCTTATTTCAAAATTCTTAACAGCGCGCGTTCGCTCCTGATTGGCCCTGCGCGCGCTGCAGCTGCGCTCTCACTGGTTCAGTGCCAGCTTGCGAAGGATTTGCGAGGAAGAGACAAAGCTCTACAAAAAATGAAAGCAAAAATGAACGCCACAGACAACGAATAATCTACTGTTTAGTAGAAATTTTAAAGTAAAGTCATGTGATTTTTTCACATTATATTTAAACATTGAAGCTAGTATTTTAACGTTGAATTATAAAAAAGTATATATTTACGCGCCGCAATTTTTGCAATCATATTAAAGTATTTAATAAAATTATTTATCTTCAAGAACATTACATTTTAAATCGTCGGTCAAGCAGTCGTCGCCTCGTCGGTCAAACAGTCGTCGGACGTACAATACACGTGCCTACGCGTGAATTTAATGTTTCGCAATGTTTGATTAATTGATTAATTAGTGAATATAAATTGGTGTATGCAACTGCATATAACACGGGTATTAAAACACCCGTTAACTATTTTGAAACTCGCGTTCGCTCATTTCAAAAACTCACACTCGTGTTTTAATACCTTTCATTAAATAACAATTGCATAAACTACTATTACGATACCGATTTGGATATTATAACATCATGTCAAATTGCTTAAATTTAGTTTTTTGTTGTCTGAGCTATAACAGTAGTTATTATAAGTCAAGTATTGAAAACATAAGTAGAATGTTACAACATTAGTGTAGATAAAACCTGTTATGTGGTTGTAGCTTGAAATAATAACAAACATTCATATGATTTCTATTGAACAGCATTAACGAAATACTGAATGACATATTTAACGAGTTATCTTACACACCCTCAATATTAATAAGCTCTTGTGAGGTCACCTTTTTAAATTATGTCATTAAACGTACAAGAAACATCTAGGAAGGAATAAGAAGAATGTACTCTCCAAAATAGTCGTGTAAGTCTGGAATAGACTTCCTTGAAATGTCTTTAAGATACGGTCACTAAACTGCTTGCTGATAAAAATCTTCAAACTATTTAACACACATAATCTACTTATTAGCTGCTAATGAGGTTTACATTAATAGTAATAATGTGAAATATGTAAATGCATAATATTAGCATTATAGTATAATCTAAAAAAAAAAATATTAAATTATAGTATAATATATCGTAGTGTATTTCAATGTTTGAGTTTTAATATACTACCAATCATTTTAAATATGACAAATGTATGCAAACAAAATATAAAGAAGCTTTTTGTCAAATGTACGACATTCGGTCACCATCGGTCACGTCAGTATGAAAGTTTCTCACATTACACTAATATAAGTAAATCTTTGCTGTTGTGATTAATGCCAATTATCACTGGGAACCTGTGGTTCGATAAATAATAGAAGTCGGAATATAATTATATAATATGGACACTCCAAATTATGATTGTCACAAAATTAATTGACAGTGTGTTAAAATGCGAAATTATCTGATGCCTTGGAAATTGGTACATACTGAGTTTGTTATCGTGTAAAGCTTTTATCTTACCAAAGCTAGATTGTAATGGACAAAACAAACGTTTATCTTAAACGAAATCATAACAGGTAATAATTTTGAGCCTGTTCATAATAAATTACACAATATGCAAATGTTGTTGATCATAAACGAAAATAACATGTCAATCGCTCACAAAATTGATGAGCTGAAATGAGGCTCCTGTTTAGCTATGAATTAATTTAAATATTCTAACTACCCTCGTAGTACGCGTTTAAATAATATTAATTTGATAATCAGATGTCATTGTAAGGGCCGCTTATACTAGATCCAATTAAGGTCTCGATTAGTCTATTATACCTTGTGTTCAATAAATTATGTTTTGAAACCGATCCGCAATGTTAGATAATACCTACCTAATTGTGTTTAGAATTGATCAGTAGCTAATAATCAAACGCTTTTTGTAGTCTAAGGGAGCAAACGATCAGTCAAATCTTTTGATAACTAAAAAAATCCACAGACATACCTATTGTTATGCCGATATGCTCTCCTTCTGCCCCCTTACACAAAACGCGATTGCATAGCTGTGCCCTTGTGTCGGTAACATGTGAGCGAGAAGTAAGTACTTCTTTCCAGTCCAGTTACACGGCGTTGGCTTTTCTTATGCATCGCCAGGTTGATCGCTGGCTCGTGTTCTCTGGTTTGAGTCCATGGGTTTTCATGTCATTTGTGATCCAGGTGGTATGTGGCATTCCTCTACCTTCTCTTTTTTGTAACCATGGAGAGGCACTTTTTCACAACATAATTGTCGGGTCTCCGCCTTATATGTCCGTACCATCTTAGCTTAAGATATGGGCTAAATTATAAAAGATCCGTCCGACTTCGAATAGGTACAGTTTGTCTGCGTCCGTGCGCGTAGTGTGAGTTGAATTATTATTTATCATTTAGTATTCATTTAAAAAATAAAATCAATCAATCAATTTTAATATAATAGACATTATTTTAAAATACAAGCTGCCCGACAGACGTTGTCGTGTCGTTATTGTAAAATATATGTTGTTGTAAATAAATATAGTAACGTGTAACAATGTGGCCGACTTATCAACCAGTTTCTTTACCCTAAAATACTGTATATTCGAGATACCGACTGCATCGCCATCTGCCGGGATGATTTTTCAATCTAAACCATTCTCGAATCCACTTTAACAAAAAACAACAACAAGATACGTCAAAAGCAACAAACAAAAAGATACGTCAAAAGCGGTCCAGTCGTTTAGGAGGAGTTCAGTGACATACATACGCACACAAGAAATAAAATTCTGCATATATTTTCCATAAAAATTTTAACTGTAACAAAATTCAAATTCATTTCTTCTATGAAAATGGAATGAACACTTTTTTCTTCATGTGTAAACATTGATATAAAACGGGGCTAGACATTGTACCGCTAGTGCTATCACAGCTGACACCGTTCACAAAACTTGTTCATATCAAGAACTTGTCAGCGATCACTGTGCAAGTTGTCACGAACGAAGAATCAATTTTCGATACTTTTTATTGGAAGTTGGAACCTGCTAGTTTGACACTGCAATACCATGCAATATTCCAATTCACGTTGGCAGCGAAATTCCATTTCTGTTCAAACATTGATTTTATATTGTTGAACTTCGGCATCATTTATTTATTTATTAAACACAAATATGTAACATCATAACAGAATACATAAGAATCCAAGTCGATGATACATTTTCAATATAAATTATCTATATAAATTTACAAATTACAATTTAGCATTACCAGACCACATTGGCCTCATTTAACAAACGCTACGATGGGCTGCCTGGAGTCATCAGCATGTCCTACCTATGAATATTACTAATATTTCTTGGCTATCTGATGAGGCCTCATTTAGGTATTCAGATTATAACTTTCGACGGAGATGATATATAATATGTTTTTATAGCATCAAATTGTATTTCCAGAATTGGCTATTATTAATTTCTTTGACTATTGCATCCAAACAATTTAAGGACGTACTGAAGATTATTTTCAAGGTTGATACAAGCGAGAGGCATTAAATTAAACCACATAATATACTATAAGTGCCTATAGTTAATCAGAAACTATATAAATAAAGTTTACGACAAGTATAAAAGAATATTTTTTTCAAACAAGTTAACAGCGAAATAACATAAACATGCTTTGTAATGTCCGGTACAGCGAACTGCAACCTCGTATGGGGTGAATGACCCCGGCCGGTCATAGTCGGCGATCAGCTGCGACACAGCGTGTACGAAGTGAGAAAAAACTTTAAAAAATTCCTGTGGCTAATTTATTGCTCCGATTGATCTGATTTTGGTTGTGTAGCCTGAAAATATTACACTAAATATGTGGTTTCATTTAATGCCTCTCGCTTGTATAATGTTAATGAATTTACTTTGTAGTATAATAACAGCATTAACAGCAGCACAGCAGGCGATTGGCATCCACTAGTACTTACTCCTGTAAATACCAGTGGACATCAGGCGTCTGCTGATGACGATGATAGTAAAAATAATATAACATCCGTGGACTTAACATTCTCTGGTAGTCTAGCTTTAAAGATAATAACGGAAATGTATTTAATATTTTAAACACTATTTATATAGTATTTACTATAGAAATACATACAAATATCCATGAACTATGAGGCATTCGAACATGCGATGACAAACGATCCTGCTGCCCCAATTTGGCAGCGTGGCATTACCTCGAACTATCACCTACTAGCGGACGCCCGCAACTTCGTTTACGTGAATTCATTTTTTTACCCCAGTCGGTTAAGATCTGGCCAGTAACAAGCTAGCTTTTCATATTTGTCGAAATGGAAATGTTGGCTTACGAAATTGAATGTCTAAATATTTACGGCGTGTTAGTTCAGACTTCATCCGATCAAACGCTTTATATTTGTGTATCGAGTGTCTGGAAAAAAGAAAAATATACCGCAAAGTGAACACACCTGTTAACGCTTTCTAAAAAAACAAGCAGTTATTGGGATTGGCATTAGAATGTGAAAAACTGCAACAAAAATGTCATCAGATCACAGGAAAGTGAAGTTTAGGTAACTTTTAGTAGCTACTGCTACTACTACTAGCTACTTTTAGTACTGCCACTTTTTGATGAGAGATTGCCTCTCACCATATTATGTTAACGTGAGTACAGCCATGCAGTAAAACTTCTACCCCCTTATTCATAAACATAGAATAACTTTATTCAAGCATTAACCTAGCAATAACCTGTCAAATTACCTCCTTGACTTCATGTGTGTCAATGCTGGCGTTCCACAAGGCTGTGTTCTGTCACCCACTCTGTTTCTCTTGCATATAAATGACATGCTTCAAACCGATAGCATTCATTGCTATGCAGATGATAGCACTGGTGACGCACTATACACTGGCCGCGTCAATGTTTCACGGGAACAAGTCAACGAGTACCGGAACAAACTTGTGTCTGAAATCCAGTCGAGCTTATGCGAAGTCTCTGAATGGGGCCCACTAAATTTAGTCCAATTCAACCCTAAAAAGACACCCTTTGTCCGGTCTCCTCGATTCCAGATCATTCACCTCATAGCTTCAGTTAGCATTGGAATACTGGCCATCGACATATCGAATAACGTTCACTTTCGCGGTCATCTGGAAGCGAAGGCCAAATTAGCCCCGCGAAAGCTATGTGTGCTCGCAGGGCGAAGCAGTACTTCACACCAGTTGCTGCAACTTTACAAAGCGCAAGTCCGACCGCGCATGGAGTACTGCTCTCACCTTTGGGCCGGAGCCCCGCAATATCAGCTCGTTCCATTTGACCGTATACAACGAAGAGCGACTCGAATCGTCGATAACCAGTATCTCACCCGCCAGCTTGATACTCTTGCCTTGCGTAGAGATGTCAGCTCGCTGTGCATTTTCTATCGTATTTATCACGAGGAGTGTTCCGAGGAATTGTTCGGATTAATACCTGCAGCTGAATTCCATTATAGGACTTCGCGCCGAAATTCTAAATTCCACCGTCACCACCTAGATCCCCCGAAGTTCACTACTGTGCGCTATAAGCGCATTTTTATCCCGCGCACCATTTCAATATGGAATAAGCTGCCCCCCTCGGTATTTCCGGACCGATACGATCTAGGGATCTTCAAGGAAAGAGCTTATTCTTTCCTCAAAGGTCGGCAACGCATCTGTTAGACCTCTGGTGTTACGGATGTCTGTGGGCGTTGGTGTTCACTTTACATCAGGTGATCTAACTGCACGTTTGCCTCCTATGCTATAAAAAAAATTGTGTTATTTAATATGGAATTTGACAGATGTCAGTTTATCACTAGGATAATGCTTGAATAAAGTTATTCTATGTTTATTAATAAGGTGGCTATTGTTTTAATAAAGATTAATGCGCACTACGCATTTTGATAAAGTATAATACCTTAAGATATATATTATCAATATTGTATATATGTAATGTCGAACTTGGATCGACTATACTTAATGAAAATTATCTTCAGACCTAGTTAATGTTTATTGTTGAACCAGCATTTAATCTTCACTGATCCGTCCTACCTAGAATCTTATACGACCTTAATCTGTATTGATTAATACATTTAATATTAAACATGTACCTATAAATTATAAGTACCTACTCATTTGAAGCATATTCAAAAGTAATCTTAGCTCCTCGCAATAAAAGCCGAAACACTTAATTGAGCAAGAACCTTGCCGCGGACTTGAGGCATATATTATTTGAGGTAGCGTCAGCATTTCATTTTTTAATTCTTAATGTTCTTATATAAATTAAGACTGATTATGTGAAATATGCAATTGCATAGATAACATGTCTCAAAATGCTTTAATTATGAATGAAAATGGTGACAAACAATACCAGTTACAACATCGGAAATTGCAAGTTTTCCGTACCTCAACGGGCTATTGAAAATATTATGTTGGATGATTATAAGCTCGCTGAAGTGAAAATGGGCTGGACCTCCAGAGAACAGAAGGCAACTGCGGAGGCCTGTAATAGTGAGGTTTTAGCAACTGTAACGAACAAATTTGAGTGGCATTGAAGTGCTGATCATGCAAGGCCAACTCAGCCTTGTACGCATGGACGACTTTAGGCTACCTAAATCTGTGTTCTATTCACAGCTGAAGGAGGGAAAGCGCACTCCTGGTGGTCAGTACCTGTGTACAGAGATGTCCTAAAGCGCCACCTCACCGCATGCAACATCCCATGCAAAGGTTGGGAAGAGCTCGCGCAGCAGAGAGAAAAGTGGCGCAGCTCTGTTTATAAGGTTGTTTCTGACTATAAAAAGCATCGTGTGGAAGAGCTTGATGCCAAACGCCTTATGAGAAAAACCCGTCCGAAACCTTCCTACATCTATACATACAACGATGACGGTCAGTTGTATTGTGCGCCCTGCAACAGGGCCGTCAAAAGAAAATTTCTCTTCTTCATTCTTCAATCTTTGCAAGCCATCCGAGCTCTTGAAAGAGCGTAAGCTCAACGTTCGCCATTGACGAATACGTCACGGAGGACATCATCACCAGTGGCCCGTCCAATATGGATACGAGTAGCAGGAGATCGGTGATCTTGGCGTTCATTGAACTAGGCCAATATCCACAAGTAGTAGATACTAATTAAGGATAGCGTTAGTTGAATCCAAAGATGCCTCTCACTTTGCATAAAAAATAAATGTTAAAATTGTAGAGCCATGTTGCATTAATGTCATATTATACCGACGCGAGGTACGCACACTTACTTGATGACATCAGCTTCAACTACATGTTTGTCCCCATAATAGAAAAAAAATATGGAAGAATAATTTGTAGTTCAATCAAGACAAATTCGGCCAAACTATTGAGCTTTTATTACAATAATAGCAATCGAAACCGAATTGAAGAAAAATATAAGCTGTATTCGTTTAATATGCACGTCCTTGTGAAAAAAAAACAACCGCAGCAATGAACGAGACTTACTTAAACGGGCAACAAGTAATATTTTAACATGTCAACCGTCTTTTAAATATTGTTTTCTTTATTAATGATTTATTATAATAATTTTTAGTTTATTATTATTTAGTCTGTGCATAATATAAAGAATAATAAATAATCCATGGTTATAATCGAACTATTTATATTACAAGATAAATCTTATAAAACACAATTTCGCTTTAATTATGTCATCGTGCTACTTATAATTAATTAAATATCAGTGTTCCTCTCCAAATATGGCAAATATGGCGGCGCGCCATATAATTATAGTGAAGGAGTGCATGCCACAAGTGCACTCTGTGCTGTCTCATTCCCCAACTTCGATGGGTCGGCATTTCGACATAACAGCAACGAAAACAAGCCCAGGTTTTCGAGCTCTTAGTATTTAATCGGATTAAAAATTCGGTACATTTTTGCTGACACTACGTGTACCAAAGAGGTGAGGATTTCAAGAACTTCATTAGACATTCAGACTTCTGTTATTTGTGTCGAGGCAGGAAAAGTTACAGCTTAAGATTGATTTTAGTGCCAATCTATTCACAGAACTACTAGCTATGAAATAAATTTACTTTCGCACTCCGTAAAATAAATGTTGTTAGATACTAGATTAAAACAAAATAACAAATTAAAGGCAACAAGAAAAGGGAACGATTAGTTTTTAAATGCTCTACCAGTTGTGTTTTTATCATTTGGAAGTAGAAATAATAAATAAGCAGTTAGTTTTTCAAAACCAATCATTCTACAACAATAACTTACTCGTATCTTTGTGCCCGTTCCCTCACATTCTATTTTTAAAAACTTCTAATATTTAAAACTTTTATACGTGCGCTTGACATGCGGAGTAAGCTGGCGAGAGCGTTACAAAAATCACATCCTGCGACTCTAATGGAAGTTGTCATTCAAATTTCAAATTCGATTTAAGTAATTTTTTTTTGTATTTAAAAATAAATAAACAAATGACATATTATATCATTGTAACTACGGTAATGAAAATCAATAATTAAGTTTTACTTCAGTTGTGTGGTCTAAATCACACACTTTTTTATCAATAGTGTAAGCATGCAAACGATCAGTCGGTGCCTTTTGGGGACCATCGACGGTAGACAATAGCGTATTGATTATTTAAACTTTAAAAGAGGATACACCTGATCATAGTTGTCATATTATTCGCGTGGATGTGATTCGCACTTTGCCCAATATAATAAATATGCTTTAATTTATTTCGAAAAATAACCGCAAAATTTATGTTTCTACACCAACGCATAAATAAAAAATATATCGCTGTTCAAATTCCAATCACCAAACGTTTACAATATGCATGTAGGTTTACACAACAATAGTGTAAATCTACAACATGCCAATACGTGAATACGATACAATTCGTATTCACGTATGGCAACACAATCAGCTTAATGCAATTATATAAGTGTTTCATTCGAGCTCCGTAACCCTCTTGGCACTAAGCTGTTAAAGCTACATACGTAAATGGCCACTTGCTTTGAACTCAGGTTTCCTTGTGGGGCTTAAGGATCACTCCATCTATTAATAACATAGTTTCGATAAAGCATTTCTCCCTCACATGATACCGGCATAAAGCGACGGCTAGCCTGTCGCGTTTCATGTGGTTTGTGGGTAGTCAGTCGCCATTGTCCGTCAGAGGGCAACGCTAGATGCGTTGCTCCTAACGTTGACCTCTGATCCCCGATCTCCCATTTGCTGATGTGTCGATATTTACCATAACCATAACTATGGCTAACCATTTTTCGTTTCAAACTTTAGATCATATAGTAATGATCATAAATTTGAACCGGCTAAATGACGTTTACGTAAGTGTCAATTAAACATCAAAATATCGAGGCGGATCTTTGTTCTGAGACAAACATGCTGTCTTGCAGATATACATAGATTTTGTATTGTTATTCTTCTCTTTTTCCTCTGCAATCGGCCATTAAAAAAATCACAAACTGGATAAATTATTGCATTTATGGTATATACACTTTAATAAAGTATAATTCGATCAAGAAGTTCCGGTCGTGCTGGCTCTACATCACTGCCTCTTATGTACATAATATATAAAAAAACAATCAAAGAATAAAATAAATCAAAATGATAATAGTTAGAATAATCCGCTGTAATACGGCAAACGGCAGCAATACCTAGAGACGAGACAACTGTGTAGGACATACTATGCATACGTGCTAATGCAGATACAAGTGTTCTCTATATTCTCTCATACCACTATTCCGATCTTACTATCGCAATAATCGAACGGAGAGAAATCAGGCTGAGAATAACCACTTCGACTTACGGGAGCCTGAGACTACGTAAGCATTATACAACACACCCAACTTAGTCTACATCACGTTATCCAGTAATGCGCAGAACTGTCAAACACAAACATAAATATGATGACATAAAATTGGCGAACAACATCCCCATATATTATTATGAAGATATAAAGAGCGTGTTCGCCAATTTCTTCCAACAAGTTTGGAGGAATTTCATTTCGATCAGTATTAGCTGGATACACTATTTAGGCTTCGTCACGTAACACAGCATATGGGAATATGTCAACCGGATTCAGGACACGTCATCGCCGTATTTTTAGAGTTCCGCAATTCGACAATTTAACAAATAACACTATAAATCTTGAAACGAAACACGGCACGAAATCGACGCATTTTTTCGCTGTATCGCACACTGAAATATATTTCCTTTGCCAAATAAGCTTCTTTATATAGATACGATTTACGTGTACTAAAAGATGTTATGTACTGTTCGATTTGCGATTTTATCTTCGTTCTTGTTGTACATGTCCTAGGATATGTCAAATAGGATTCTTGCCACCATATACAATCTTTACAACCTTATCTAAAAAGAAGAAGTTTTGTTCACCTTGATGGTCTTACTTTCCTTCATCTGTAGGATTAGAACTGTGTAAGGGGTTGCTTCCCTTTGATAAGGGAGAATTTAAGTTGGTGTAATTTAATATTTAGAGATCCCATAGCTCATTTTCCTATTAAATAATGTATGAGCAATGTTTAATACACTGGCACCATACGATTATAACCCAACCATAATAAAAGTCCAGACTCAGGATGAATATGTGTCAGCCACGTGTTTTGGAGAACACGACGATTCTAAATTATCTATATCAGCTCTACAACATTATCGTGTCGGATTATCACGTATCGGAACAGAAGAGCAAAGATAAAGAACCGTAGAAATACACGTCTAATTTAGTTCTATGCCCTCTTAAATATTAACTTGATACATAAATTATGTTCAAAGTACTGAACGGCTAGTACATATAATTAAAACAGCCGTAATTAAAAGAGGCAGCTGGTCCGACAAAGGACTAAGTCGCTAAACAGATCCACAATTGCAAAACAGCCTAAGCCTATTTAAATTTACTGCACAAGCTTGGCATCAAAATGTAATGAATATATGACTAAAAAAAAGATACTGTAAATTTGAGTTACGGCTGCTAGACAGTTTTGTGAATATGGATATTCTGTTGGGTGACTTTTGGAGCGTGTCTTGCGTGTGGTCGGGTCGGGTGGTCCATTGGCGGTCATGTAGGAAAAGAACGAACATTAATGGACGTCGGTAGGCTGTGTACTTAGACAAAAACGTTTGTATGTTTATTCGTCCTTCGAGGATTTTCATCAAAAGTCTGAAAAGTTTTTGGCCAAAAAAGCACAGCGAGTGAAACACCCAGTGTGCTATAAAGTATTGCTCAAAACCCTTTTACAACCCCAACACTCGCGCTTGGCTGTTTTTTCAACTATTGTATTTCATTGTGTGCTCAGCGCAATCGCTCAGTTACGACGGCGTCATAAAGAGACTGGTTGTAACTTTACTGCTCGGGGGCCCACTTAAAATATTTTATCGTGAAAAACTTTGCACTCTATATATCTCGTGATACATTTTTAGTAAAAACGGTCTGTTGTCAGCCAGTTATCTGAAAGCAAATGTAGGCATTATCTTTTATTACAGTTTTTGTGTTTTTTTTTATTTCCACCGACATTTTTAGCCAGCGGCAGTGACTCCATTGCAGCCAAATTAGAGAGGCACTCCCAGATATCTTCCATACTGTTGTATTGTGGAACTAGGTGGAGCGACGACCTACGCAAAGCTGTAGGCAGGAAGTGGGAAGGGATAACCGAAGATCTCGGCCAGGGGCGTGATATGGGAGAGGTCTATCTCCAATAGTGGAATACAATAGGTTGATGATACGATGATGATAATGATAGTTTGGAAGTGAGTGAGCAGCAGGTATGACGGATGCCACATCTTCGATTTGCAGATTATATCTGGCATTATATGTACAGTGAAATCGCTAAAAGACTTAAACAAATACAAATATCCACCTGTCTTAAAATAAATTTAGTCGATCCAAAAGTAAAATCCAACTTTCGGGTTGCACCTATACCGGTCTATTTGTGGAAATCACTACTTAAATTTAATTAGTACTTGGACAAACGGTCCAATCCAACTTCTAGAAATAGGTCTTTCTTCTAGGATAGAGTTTGAGTAACTAAAGAATACCTTCATGTCCAAAATACGAGTACTCGTACCACATACACTAAATTCGGAAGTTCAAGACCGTAATGTGTTACCAATGAGGTCCGTATGGATCCGAGACTTGACCGCTAAATGTGAGCGACTTAAACAAACTCGGAGTCACTTAGCGTGCTTTGGAAAGAGCTAGGCTCGATTTTTTTCTACTAACAGCCTGTAAAAATTCTTTCGATATTTGATAGGTCATTTATAGATCATTATCATAAATAATATACCGCCAACTAATGACAAAGCTGAGTACGTATTACGCGGGTGAAGTCGCATGGCGCTGATATTATAATTATAAAAATATTCACACAAAAAGCATTTAACTCCGGCATTACGGGCATAAAGTAAATCTCCCGAGTAACATCCGACTCAGTACCGAATCTTTTAAAATCGTACCCTGTTCGCCGCATTAAATCACAGCGGATTTTTGGATAACTTACTGCCTCCTCCGAGACCAATTCTAATCGTGGGCTTACATATTATTCGCTATAGAGGACCACTAGCTTCGGTCGGGGCGTTATTACCGCGATGGATGGCCAGCTCAGGTTCCATTTTATCAGTAGATCAATGGTTTGTTAACGTTGCATGAATTTTTATCTATGTTTACTTATAAATAATAATATTTAAAGCTATATTGAACTCGTTAATCTGAGGGAGTAATGGTTCGTTTTGAAAAAAAAATCTATATGTTTTTAATAAATAATAAATATATCACACCACGTTAGCCCAGCCCCGTGCTAAGTACCGTAAGGACTTGTGTTACGGAATATATTTAATATGTTTTATAAATTTAAGAAATGTTATATATTTAAGGTTTTTATTATAGAAATACATACAATATATAGATAAACATCCATGGCCAAGGCGGGATTCGAACCCTCGACCCATGGCGCAACATGCTCCACTTATCCGAGCCCTGTACCACTGCGCCAGCCTGGTCGTCGTTTACCTTTATTCTTTCTCTTACTAACTATACTTACTACTCAAGTGGTTTTATCGAACAAATGTATCGATACACAAACGCTCTCTATCGACTGTGTTAAATAGCCTATTGATTTAGGAAATCTATAAGCTATAGCTATAAGTATGACGCTACGGCTAAGAGGGGAGTACGCGGATTATGCGAGTTAAACCGTGAGTATCAGGTTTTTAAAGTTTATACCTTAATAAACGGCGCGTGATATGAAAAAATATAAAAGTGTTATCCTGTTAAGCAGCGATCGAATCAAGCGTAATGGTATCCAGCGTTACCATTTAAGCGCTTACGTCTCTATTGTGTAATTCTAAGTTCAAACTTTTGAATTCAGAATCCGGGATTCTGAATTCAAAGGTTGTCACCCTGCTTGGGCACATTTGGCTAAATTAGGATTTTAACTTTGATAACATCCAGGGCTGAGGATGTGTAAACTCCAGTCACATATCGGAGCTGACACACACAGTTTTTTTTTATCTAGACTAGCCATTAATTGAATAGTATATGACTCCACTGCCACTTTAACGATCTTAAATTTAGCGATATCGATTATATAATATCGATAAAGATTACTCCTCGTCCATAACAGCCTTGCCCTTAGTAGAATGGGACCTTACTGCCTTGCATCTGGAAGATTCGTGCGGTAAGTTCGTCCATAATTATTACAGTATGTATTACGTAATTTAACAGAGTGCGATTTATCATCTTAAAACAAACACTTCATTATATTATTATACAATAATGTAATTATAACACAGTGTGGGTTAAAATATAATATGTAAACACTAATTGGGTCACTCACAATGTTTGCCTTACTTATTTGTCCAGAGTAATTACACAGTGGTTTATTTTGTCTAATTATATAAACTAAACAAGATCATATAAACGAATGAGCTTTTTTATAAGGGAAATTCTGATGGCATGATGACAAGGGTATGATACCCTTATCATCCATGGGGATCGGGTGGGTGCTTTTGCGTCCTCCTCCCATCTTTACTCCATCTCACAAACCACAATAAGCGGGGCATTTGTGTTAAGTGAAATGTAAATATCAAGATGGCATAAATGTACTAACGATTCATACTGTGTCCGGCTCGAAGGACCATAAATATGTACGTGCTGTCGTATAGCTTGAGGTGCTTGATAAATAATACTCAAGTGATCTGCTGGGTGATGATATGAGACCGCTGATGATTGTTTATTGGGCACTGACTTAATAGCGAAATTAACACAATTTATATGTTCGGGGCGTCGCTGACGCCGTACATACTAATGAAAAAAAGTGTAGTGACTAACGACGTAAACAGGTAGTCTTTTTGCTATCATCATCTTCATCAGCCTTTATTGATCCACTGCTGGACATAAGCATCCTTCTCCGATCGAAGACCGACCTCCTGCTACTCACATCCATCGTGCACCGGTCCATGCGTTGTCCTAAATAACCGTAATGCATGTGCATGCAATTAATTGTCAGCCATGTTGCTTCGTATGTGCGCCTGGAGATAGCTATGGAGAGGAAAACAGAAAAGCATTTTCTCCATATTTGTTTTAGATAAGTGTATACTGGTGTTTTACATACGTAGAATCCCGGGCGACCGCTTAGTGTTATTTAGATTCCGTGTTGAATTCTTCAGGAGCCAAAGCTGTTGGCAGTCGTTAAGTGCGCCCACATTCAGCGCTCATTACTTATTCACAACGCGCGGGGCCTCAGTAGCGTGTCGTGTTATACTTCGCCACTTCATTTGCACAATATTTAGGCAGAGATTCGTGTGTGTTTTTGGGTTATATTTATATTTTTCATTGCTGTTAGTGAGTTGCTTGCCAAAGTTTTCGAGTTTATTTAACAGATTTTTAGTTTTGATTGATTAGATTTATTTAGATTAGATTCGATTTGAATCCTATAGTAATCTTTTGGTGTCGAATAGTACATTACTTAAGATGACAGTTGTTTGTCGATACCAATTTAAATCAACGATCTTACATATATAAAAGTATCACTGACTTCAAGTATAAATCGACGGCTGGATGTAGACCATAGTGCATCTATCCATAATAATTTGGACGAAATTTTGTTTCTAGTATTTAGTAAGACATTTCAGCTTATTGGAGTTGGCATGGTCGGAGTGCTTCCTATCGCGTACGTGATATTTCAGTAACGTAACAACGTTGTCCAGTCGATGGCCCAATGAGGGAAAGGAGAAAAGTGGGCAACACATCTGAATAACACATAATATGCTAATCTTATAGGCGTCAGTAGATATCATTTTCAAAAATACAGATAAATTGTATAAATTGTGTGGATGCTAGGTTGGCTTGTCTTAAAAATGGTCAGAAAATATTATTGAAACAAAGAACCGAGTGGGTGAAATTGTTATTTTTTGATAACATAACTTTCTTTCTGGAAATCGGCGAAGACAATAATGATATAAAATGAAATGAAGATAAAACTCCCATACAGCATAGTACACGTCAAATTTAAAAGCGCTTTCCTATAAACGGCTTTAAATTTCTCCAGAGACACTTCGTATTCCTGACTTTTTGTCGATACGTTGAAGTGGTTGAAATAACGTTATTGAGTATATTTTCTACACAGATTTGCGAAATAATTTGAATAAAGTTCTTGTCGCATTACAAAATTTAGTAAGTAGATAGATCTAATTCATTCGTTAATACATTAATACATTATTAGTATGCTGATTCTTATGCGAGTAGAAGAAGATCGGATTATAAAAATACCAATGTAAATGTATAAGTATGCAGGTGAGGGTTCCGTGCCTGAAAATGGAAAAACGAAACCCTTATGAAACTCTGGATACCTGTCAAGACCTTTTTCTCACGAAGATATCGCAGGATCAAATTGAAACTCATATCGAATATTGTCTGCCATGTTTTGAAGCACATTTCTATGTCAAAACAATCAAAAACACACTTCTTCTTCTATCGTGTCAATGGCACTATTCATTTATGCGCTTATTTTTACGATCCCACTAAAATCAAAATCTATACAAAAGAAGTAATAAATCCAATGTTAGAAATTATGTAATTAATATATCACCGAAACTACGACAAAATTTTATTTTTAGTTTATTTCACACAAAATATGTGGGCGCGTTCCGAAATATACGTCGTAATAAATAGGTAAGTAGTGACGCTTAAATATGTTGGTACGGAATTCTCGATGTGCAAGTCGGACACTAGGTAGATAGCTAGATTCGTTTTCTTCGTCTCCGACAACCTCTGTCCTGGCGTCTAGGCCATCCGTAGAATATGATACATAGAATCCAAGGTCACAAGCCACAAGCATCAACCGGTTTCAATACTCCCTCACTGCTATGGGGCTCACTCCCATCCTCGCCCCATGTCCCCCTGCTTGTCTCTCATGGCTCTAATAACGCCGTTCGACCTGGCTGTAAATAATTTACGCGTGATACCCTACTGTTGTTTTTTACGCCGCACGCCGAGTACCTCACCGTTATTTTCGCGTTCGGCTAATGGCCTACATCTGTTTTCATTGGGCTGACGTTTTGAAGTATGGCCAGAAGTTTGGGAGTATTTTTATAAATCATTTCCTGCGAATAATGAGCTCTGCCTTATTTACTGGGTGAGTTCGATGAATACATGTGGGTTCTGTGCAACATAGACACGCTTTATGTAGCATATTTATAACAACAATAAAATAACGTCTTTATTTATTTTAACAGTGTCTTAATTTTTTATAGAATAAAGGAATAAACGAGCAATCAGTACCTTTCAATGTCGTCAAATCGCCCATAAACATTCGTAATTCGTCGTTCGTTTGCAGATTCGTTGGTATCCTTTTATCTTCCTTTCCTATTCATTAATTTAGAATGGTAGAATTTTTTTGACGTTCAAAAAGCAATTTTTTAAATTCTATTTTGAATAAAAATATTTTGATTTTGATTTTTGATTTACGTACCAAACGTGGCAGTATAGCAGTCATTTCACGGCGGTATCGTGAGTGCTAGAAATACCTTCCCGGACATACCGTCTAGATTGGCCAGCAATGCAACAAGACACCACGTTTCCGTATTTATAATTAATATTTCCATGACCAAATTCCTCCCACTCGATATCCTGTACAATGCTTCTGAGGGATGTATCCTGAAGAGTTATGATATTCAGATGCCGCGGTGGGCTGAACAGGAACTTTCCATGCTTATTGTTGAAATACAGTTATGTTTTTTTTTTTCAAATCAAGACAAGTTTTTATATAGTACCTGTAGAGGGTCAAAACTGGTTCGAAGCAGCGGCGATATAGATATCTACACAATTGTTTTACACAAGTGGTGCCCGCCTTCCCTCTTCGTCTGCAAAGTTCCACTGAAATCTCACAAATCCGGACAACGCAAGCTTTGGTCTTCGGTCGTTTGGCCTACCCCTTACTAAATTATTTACGTATTTTGTAAAAGTTCTACCGTTAATGGAATGTTCATCATTGATATGATGACCCGCTTCTATGGAATAAAAATATAGCCATCGCTCATAGTGAAGTTGCAAAATGTTTCTATTGATGCGAATGATACAGTAGACTTTAACTTTATTCATTATTTAAAGTATACCAACAGCTGGCATCACAGGTTAGTATTAAAATATAAATAGCATTTCGATTCTTAACTTAAGCTATACCACAAGAATACTTACAATCAACTACTTCGAAAAAAAACCCAGTGTTTTCCTAACTGCCTAACTGAGCCTTTAAAAAACCCTTAAAAACCAGCCCAGCGTATATATAAAGCGAAATATAAAGTTTAATTTCAACTAGCCCGCAGCGAGAAAGTTTATTATGTAATATAAAAGTACGTTATGTAAAATTCAATTTATCTTCGGACTTCTGAATGTATTTCTAAATATTAAACTTGGCGGATCCAAGTGATGTTCCCTTTTATTAAAATTTCTACGTTTCGGTTTTCCCTTAATTGAAATCAAATTTCGGGAGTGACACAGCTGCTAGGCAAGTAGAGCTCTCTAATATTGGTAAGTGTTTTAATTTTTCTGTAAGGTTACGCCTTTACGAGTCACGATGGTAGATTAAGGTTTAAAAAAGACGTATAAAAACTTGTAATGACTATTGTTCTGACGATGATCATTAAAATAAAATTAATTTATTAACCAACCATAATATTAGGTGTTTTTATTGAAAATATTATTTTGCTTTCACTTGATACAAATTACGTAAAGTGCAGGAGTGATCAATGAGGCCAATTTAAGTATTTGTTCCATTCTTATTACAGAGGGTCGGAGCTCCAATTTTGGCGCTCTCGTCCCTTAATGTGAGGCGTGCCCTCTCCACCCTTATAAAACCCCTTGAAAGTAATTTAATCTACAATACAAAATAACTTGTTAACCTAAAGAACAATACTTATACAAGATCCATATATTGTTATGTCTTTTGATAAATAATTGCTATGAATTTTCTTTTCATAAAGTTTCGTAAATCTCTTCTATAGGAAGTATAAAAATGATTTAGCGTTCTATAAATTTATATAAAAATAAACAACTAAAAAGCTTACTATAAAAATAATAAAGTAGAAAAATACGAAAATAAATTTAATATATTTTTTTCTACATTTTACGTATAGACCTACAACTACTTTAGACGCGACTACAAAGTACAAGCAAGTGTTTTCTTTTCTTTCATTTATTTTTTAAGTCTAACGCAGTTGATATTGTTTTATATTTTTCATTTCAAGAAAATTATGATAGACACAGAGTCTTTTTTTTCCTTTCAGGCAAATTATGATCGACACAAAGAAACTTTTTTTTCTGTTAAAAAGGTTTACCAGCAACTGATTACACACATTATATTTACATGACTGTTACTTTATTATTGCACATATAAAATTCATCAATCACTTATAGGTATACACCACATGATTAGTATACAACAACAATAAAAATGAAAATAGTAATTAACTTATGTAAGTGTATCACATCCACCTTGAGCTTTGGTAAAATGAATTTATCAAAAATGATTTGACCTGCAAAATAGCCCGCCAATATCGGTATATTGGCGGTTAACGGTGGTATTGAAGACAAGACAAACAGCATGTAACAAGTTGCTCGATAGCACCACAGATTGCTAAACCACAGACCAAGGAAGTCGTTGAAAGTGGAGACGATTCCTTATTGCACGTGGTTTTTTTATAATTGAAAAGATAATTTCAGTACCATTTGATTTAGGCAGCTTTTTTTAGTTTTAGCTGACGAGAGCGTTACAAAAAATCACACATCGGGCGAGGCTGATGGAAATTGTCATTCAAATTCAAAATTTTTATTCGATTTAAGTGAAACTTTTTAGTATTTAAAAAATAAATACATATGACATGTTATATCATTGTAACTACGGTTATCTTAGATAAAGTATACATGAATTTGTGTATTAAATCAATACAGTTTTACCTCAGTTGTGTGGTATAAAGCACACATTTTTTTGTTATTTACCACCTACTTTACCTAATTCCTCACGGGTCTTCTCATAAACAGCAAAATTAACGATGTCATGCCAGTACTACGTTACTATAAATTTCCACTAACTATGCTGGTTGAAGGTTCGTCCTCTGACCAAAACAATTAACATTTCATTTTGTTCAAATACCTAAATGGTATATTATCCGACTGTTATATGTTTTTGTAGAGCAACTTCGAACAAATTCGAAGATTGTAAATGCGATTGCAAAGAAATGTCGACCTTTCCTTAACATATTGGTATTTTTTACGACAGTTACACTTGTTGCTCAAGTTGACCGAATTCATTTATCGTTATAGTGTTGTGTACATTCAGAGCAAGACATACCGTACTAGTACCGGAACGGACTTAAAAAGACTTACTGTGTTTTCGAAATTCTACACAAAATCTTATTAGGTTTCTTTTTTAAATTTCTATTCAAGTCTTATTAATATCAATGCAGCTTTTTAGTGCAAATAACAACACGTGAAAGTCAATTATATGATTATCATAGTCATAAACATTTGTTGTCCGACTACACTATAAAAATACAAGAATTATTTTTTAGACGTATATTGAGGTATTCTTCTGCCATTGGATTTGAAATACTACCAAAGAACTAGACCATATGTGTTGTAGTCTTGCGCCCCTGCCATTTGATATTTTGAGAGTGTCCATAATATGCTAGTATAAAATAATAATAATCATATTATGGTAATAGGTATGTGTAACAGATGTTATGCAGCCATATTATATATTCATGACCGGGAATGTACCTCTTACTAATGTAGATAGTAAATTGAAATTTATGCTGTGATTTTTTTGTGTAAATTGCGCTAGTCTTTTTTTTATAGCATAAGGAGGCAAACGAGCAATCGGAGCCTTTTGATATCTACCGATGCCCATGGAAATTCGCATGATTGTTATGCAGATGCGTTGCCCTCCTATCATCCCACGAAACAAACACAAATCGCATGAAACGTGACAGCGACGATGTCACTTTACGCCGGTATCAAGTGAACAAGAGGCATTTCCCCGGTCGTGCTGGCCCAATTCTGTTACATAGGAGGATGTAGTGTCACGAACCATGCATGGCACTACCTCCTCCTATGCAGCATAGCACTACCTCTTCCTTTCCTAGTCTGAGTATGTAGTCACCAAGAGGAGCAGCCAAGAGGCTCTACTAACACCACTTTTGCTATGAAATTCTCCTATGTTCCACTTCTTCAGTCATTGAGGTAATTTATTTAACTCCTTTGTTAATAACTGAACGAAACTTTAAATGCACCAACGGTAGCAGAAATTCAATCTAAAACTCAAAACTTTACTTTCACGTTAACAAAGAACAATATGAATTGCATCCATTGCCTAAGAACATTATAGCCATTCTTGAAGCGCTCTTTCAGAAGTTTTTTGATCTTATTAACCGAAAGGAGCTTTCTGGTATAAATAAAATAAAGACGAAGATGAGTTTCCCAACATTTTTTTATGGTATTAGGGGGAAAACGAGAAATCGAATCCATTGTCATGACTACCGACGCGCATAGACATCCGCATAGAGATTATACAGATGTGTCGCCCTCTTGCCTCCTCCGTCCTCCTCGGGCCACCGGATACTTATACAGCGCTCAAAACGCGACAAAACAGCTGTGAATTTACGCCGCCGTATAATCAAGAGGTACCTCCCCGGTCGTTCCGGCCCAAGTCGGCTGCATGTACCTCTTATTTGATGTATCGCGAAGTAAAACGTATCCTACCAAAAACATTCATAAAAAAAATTTATTCCCATCGACTCCAAAAACGAAAGAAAAGTACTTATTCGTAAAAACGTGTAGTAGAACCGTATGTATGATTTTGAGACGTAAATAAAAAATACGCAACGCGATGGTGATACGGAATAAGGCACCTGGTTATAAAAGGCTTTTTTACATCACATATGTGAAGTGCACCATACAGTGCTGCGTTATTTCAAAGCCTGCATTTGATGATGCTCCTGGCTCGCCTTTGTGAAAATATTATTGAAACAGGGACTTTTTTGTTATGGTTTTGAATACAATTGAATATTTAGTTACGTTGAAACATCACTAGTAACTTTATTTATTTTAGAGAATGTGAACGGTACTGTGTAATTTTAAGTTATGTTAACTTGATTTTCATTTTGTTTGCCTGAATCTCACTGAACGTTTACCCATATTCGAAGATTTTCTGTGTGATATTTTTAGCAAGAGGTAGTAAACTGCATTGTAGCCGAAACCATCGTAAGGTTGCAGTCGCGCTTCACGAGATGTGGAAGTATCCGGTGGACCATTCATGTAGATGAGGAAGGAGAGCAACGCATCTTCATAACCTCTATGCTGATGATATATGATATCTTTCTCGACAATCTATCGACAAAATGGCCCCCAATGCTCGATTGTCACCCTACACTATGAAAAATAAAGATGACTACATAAATATACCTAAGAATAATCTTGTCCTTGTACTACTGTCTAGACATGTCTGGTAAACAAATTTGCAATCACTCCTATTATATCTTATAATTACAATAGCTGATAGCCTAGAGTTTGTTACAGAACTCAAAAGAACGAAGAAAAGTCTAAATATAAATTATACCTTTGCAAATATTACATGTATTAGTTGCTGATAAGGGGTAGTAAACTATACTATTTCATGTTACGTCAACTAGGAATCACTTTGCAGAGTTCAATACAGTATTAAATTATAATTTCATATTTAAATAGCTCTATTAATCGCCTTTACAAAGTGAATTAAATAACGGTTTCCGTTATATATTAACAGTTATTATAAATCGTTATTAAAATAGATTAAATGTATTAATTATAAATTTTATTACATATTTATATTAAAGAGTTACCAACTTTTTTATCGGCCCAAATAATTATTTTCATTTTGAAACATGATATTCTTGATTCTATGTTAAAAACAACACTAAAATAAATTGTTATCGACAAACACTGGTTAAAACACACCTCAACTTACCACATCAAAATTAATTGTTGAAATTGAAATTGAATTGAAAACCTTTTCACGTGACAGCGCCATCACCAAAAATCTGTGTTAAAATATTATTTAAATATATAAAATTAATACGGGAAATTTAAGTTGACAAATTTTACACCAAGCGGCTACATTAATATGGCACAATATTGTTTCTTTTTAATTAAAGCATGGGACGTACGGCGTAAGTATTAAAATTAAATAATGCCCGCCTGTCAAGTGCACACCTCATCCAACAAATTATACAGGAGCTGGCGCTACCTGCCCAACCTGCTCTTGAAAAACTGGCCGGACATTACGAGTGCGACTGGAACCAAACTGTTTGTAAAACCGCTTCCATATTTTTACTTCTATTTAACTTGCAACGTTCGTGTGGTTTAGATATTTGAATTTGTGACAGTTCCCAGCATCCTGTTGTGCTGAAATGTGACGTAGTTGTAACTATGGTAACAACGCAATGTAAAAGATATTGTTGAACACGGAGCCAGAAATTATTATATGTAGTAAGCAAATAATCTTTCACCTATTTAGTTTATTTAACTTCTATTTCTTATTGGTGGTAGATTTTATTGTTGACGTTCAAAAAGTAATTCCTGTAGTTCTATTTTGAATAAAAACTTTTTGATTGATTGTTTGATTGATATTTATGTGTGTTCTCATATTATGAGAATAGATAGTAGTTGGTTCGGTAGAGTTTTAGGGTGGAAGTCGTGTTTGGAATGACCAGGTAGGATGCTGATCTCCGTCTAAAGTCTATAGTCAAATATTAAAACAATATAAAGAAAATTTAAATGTCTCATAGCATCCGGATATGTCCAAGTTTTGGAGCAGAAATAAGGGTGTGGATCATTGTTACTTTTGACGATCAACGAAAGTTTCTTTTTAATTTAGTCATTAAATAACTATCTAAGGGCGACAGCACACACAAGGCTTTTAGACGCGGCACCCGACGTCTTAGACGCTTTTTAGACGCTGAATGCAGCGACTAGACGAGCGGGGGGCGCGCACTTCAAGACGCCAGACGCAGCGACTTAGACGCTAATGTATGTCAATTAATGTCAAATAACGTCTAAATGCAGTCGTAACTGTCGCAGCGACTCTCTGTGACCGGTCGCAGAGTCGCAAGGTAGCCAGTCGCGTGTGTGCTGTGGCTCTAAAGACTCACAAATTGCAAGCCGGCACAACAGTCACTTTGCGGCAGTGTTATGTAAGTGACAATTACTCCTCTGACTCGTGCCCTCTGTCGGCCTCCCTTCAGCAGCAAAACACTATACCTACACACTCTATATATCTATCTTATATCTATATATCTGTCTTATTATCTCTCTTATATCTTATATCTATGTATATCTATCTCTTCAAATGTTGCCAGTTTATCAGTATACAGAAACTAGTCTAGTTCTACGTAAAGGTGTCTTTTTATCATTTCACTGAAAAAACACATGACTATAAGCGACTACCCTAAAGTAAGTTTTTAATAAAGCCCGAATAATAATTTTCGGCGAAGCTAAATGACGCTCTGAAACCGATTAATGTTTGAGCGCTCTACAAAGTAATTAAGTTCACACTGTTGGCTTGTACAATATCCAAATTGCACAGCCAAGAGTACCATGGCCACGAAAGGCCTTTCTGCCGGTAATTAAAATTCTAGCATCAAGTCACATGTGGTAATCAAGTGTAGTAAGTAACCTGAAGACTGCAAGATAATTAGTTTTTGTATTAATTGGAACAACAAAAAAAATACAAATCTTTAAGAACGTTCAATTTATAGTTACAAATTTTGAATTTAGAATTCTAAAAATTAAGTGAATAATGTAGTAACTTACATCAAGATAACGAATACTGAAAACAGAAATATATTTATTTGTAAGACGTAGGGCATTCCAGCCCGGACCAGAACTATAGTGGCGGTATGTTGAGTGTAAGTTGCCTTTACATAACTTCTGATAGTTCTAAATGGTGTTCATTAGCATGTCTGTCTACAAGCAGTGGTTGGATGTACGTGCTGTTTAATCCACAGTTGGGCGTGACAGCAAACTCTTGATGGCTTCTCACCGGTATTCAGTAAACAAGACACAACTGTGTGTAAAATAAATATAATTATAAGGTTTTATTAACCATGCATTATGCATTTGTAAGTAAGTATATTTTAATATGTATGTCGTCAAATCTTGCAAGTTGGATGACAATGTATTACCATAGAAACGTAAAGGTAATCTGATAATCGAAGTGGAATAAAACTATGACGACTCTATAAAAAATATAATTTCTTTGATTTATTTTAAAGACGAAAGGTCGGCTAGATGAAAATCAAGGTCTGAAACTTGGGTTGAAAAGTGGTTACTGGAACTCAATCGTGTTGAGCTCTTTAATTTATTATTCACATAATATATCTATTATTATATCTGATTTCGTACGTAGACTTATTTAAATTAAAATTGGTCCGAAAGATGGTTTCAGATCTCAATCAAGTCGTGTTTAACATTTTAGGTTTTATTTGTTTTGTATTGAAATCTCAAGTCTTCAATTCTAGCGTTTCTCATAATTTTGCTCCGTTATCGAGTTGGCCAGTGCCAAACTAATCGGATTTTGAGTCGAATATACAGTCAGAGACACACCCACTTAATTGGTTCTACGATTGACTGATTCCGTACGTAGCACGTTATAATATAACGTTCAACGCAATAGGATAAGGAAAGTTATCATTACCAACCTGATTGATGCAACACCACCACCGACATGTTAGAATAATCTCTGGTGAGAGAGAATATTTTAAATATTGCACGTTCAGAATTGCGTTAGTTTTATTATAGGAGGCCATGACTCAGTAAGTATTTTGTGTTTGGCTAATTAACATAATATTTCTGCGCTTAATATGTGATACTTAAATGATCTAGAACAACAAATTGAAGTACATAGATGCGTTTCCAATTGACTTCAGTAAAGTATTATTCACTTCTCGCTTAAAGACTTGTTATGACTTGCGATTAGAATACGATAACAGCAAATAATTAGGGTTAGGCATCATGTGTACAGAGTAGAAGGTTAGGCTGATGTCATGCATCTAGTTCAGTTTCTGGCTCACTCATCTGCTATCTTGTCATGTATCTCCCAAATTAATACCAGGAAACCTGGACGTTCTTCCTCTAAAGTAAAGTCATCGGGAAAGAGTGTCGCTAAGAATCACCGTTCCTAACTGAAAATGTACATTGTACATAGAGTTATTTGGACCCCCCACCTTGTCCATATCAAGTTTTAAAATATCAGCATATAAAATTGTAATATACTTAGTACTTATACTACTAAAATAAATTTCATGACCGCTCAAGTCTTTTCGCAGAAATATGAACACAAAAAAGTGACATGAGATTTGTATATACAACATTTCCAATAAGACGACTGAAACACAAGTCCATAAGTAAAATAAAAGATTGATTGTGATTTTCTCATTTCATTTCGGGCTTCTTCTAAAGTAGGTTAAATTACACTTACACGAAGAAGCCCCTCGAACGAGCTCGCCAATATTATCACGCTTTTCAGAAACGTTAGGCGTGCCAAATAAACCCACATAAATTATTGTTGTTTGACGCATTATGGCGAAATCTATTACAACAGTATTAAGTGCATACTTACATCTTTAAGAGATTGTTCGGGACAAAATGGAATGTTTTAATTTCATGTGAGTTTTATTTTGTGACACTTATTGGTGTTGAATATTATGTATTATTCTTTGTGAGTGGGGAAAAAAAGTTTATTTTTAATAGTAGCTTCATCGATTAAAATGACTTTATGAAGCACTGGATTAACATCCAAGCTAGTGGCTTCAACCGTGGTGGGGTATCTGGAATTATGTTTAATGATATTTATAACCATCTCTTTATTAATGGTTGAATTTTGGTTAACCAAATGAGTTTAATTAATTAAAATAAACAAGTAGATGCACAAATAAAAGTTTAGCTAATCTCGTAATTACTTTAATTTAAAAGCACTAATAAGATAACTAAATAAAAGAAACTTATTCTAGAAATTAAATCACCAAAACCAATAAACTTACTGGAGATACAAATTTAGAAAGCTGACCTCTCTTGAAGTTGCAGTGCAGCAGAGTTGAAGCTGCAGTTGGGCTAGCCACACGCAGAAGACCAGATTTATCTAGTAGAATATCTAATAAGAGGTAGTGCTACGCTGCCTGCATGCATGTAGCGGAATAGGGTTGGCACGACCGGGGAAGTACCGCTCGCTTAAAAAGACGTAACGGGACTGCTGCGCTATCGCGTTTCGTGCAGTATGTAAGTAGCCGGTGGTCAATGGAGGAGGCAAACGCATCTATTAACCTCTACGCGAATGTCATGAAAACGACTCCGATTGCTCGTTTGCCCCCTTATGCTACAAAAGAGCAGATTAAAAATGGACCAAAAATGTTCTATAGTAGAAGAAAAATCTATAGAGCACAAAGACAATTAGCTTACTTTATAAAACCATTGTTTAAAATCCAATACGATAAGTATCTAATTAAAATACTTAATATTTGTGTTCCATAACAGGTGTACCATGGAAACCCCATAAAGCCTCTAGCCGAAACCATAACATAAATATAACTTGTGAAACTTTTAAATTGAAATTATGATCAGGAAGTAGGCTTATAGGCTTCCGGGGTACTTTATTTTTTGTACCAATACTTGGACGGTTCATAATAGATTTTATCCGACTGTTAAATAAGAGAGTAGTGATTTCAAAGTGATATTTATGTTGAGAGTAATCACGACGCTATTGGGAAGATAATATGATAGTGAGTAGTCTCATTTTGTTCAAGATTAGTGCATCATCAAAATTGATGCTGAAAAAGGTTGTCATGCTCCATTGAAGCTTAATTGAACCGGCACGGCTGTGAAGATATAATTTTCTTAAATATAGCTCTTTTGGTGTGATTTGTTAGTTTTCGGTGGCCCATAGGAGGGTATTGTGTTAGTATATAGTTATTACGTAGATGACCTAGTAATTATGCGGATGCATAATACCTACATAAGAAGAAGAGAATACATATAATTATAAAATTTAATAAATTTACTTAGTTATCTTATACAGAAATATTATAATATTATCATTTAATCAGTTCCATTTACTTAATGAACCAACTTTTTTTTTATAAAGTAGAGACGCTAAAGTGAGCTTTTTGGTGCCTACTGAATCCGCAAGACACCTGCATCCATGATGCGGATGTTTATGTGTTATTTTTCATCAATCTATTGATTACTTGTCTGCCCTCTTACGCTATAAAAAAGTGTGTGCTTTAGACCACATAACTGAAGTAAAACTTAATTATAGATTTACTACACAAATTCATTACCGTAGTTACAATGACATAACATGTCATAAGATATTTATTTTTTAAATACTAAAAAGTTTCACTTAAATCAAATTTGAATTTTGAATTTGAATGGCATGTGTGATTTTTGTAACGCTCTCGCCATCTTACTCCCCAAGTCAAGCGCACGTATAGAAGTTTTACTTCAAAAATATTTATATGTGTATCATCTTCTCAATCAACATCAAAAATATTTTAAAGCGTTTTGATTCATTTCATCGTTTCCATTCGTTTCGTTTTTGATACTTTAGTTTGCTTTATAATTTTTATTTATTTCATCTGTTTCTTCATTTACTTTAATTTGTGTTGGTAGAACTTTGTTAGGTTGTCTCCCTCCTGAAAATAAATTCAATAAATTTTAGCTAGTAATAAAAATAATTTGGACTTTTTTTACGTCAGCCTAGCGCTGTACTATACCTATACCTACCGTAAGAACTTGTGTTACGTGTAGTTACTAGACAATGGAAATATAATATTTAAGATTTTTTATTATAGAAATGAATATGACATATAAAGATATACTTTGTCCATTCAATTTACCAACTACACGACCATATTGCACTCTTACACAGCATGGCAGTGTTTCACAAAGTAATGCAAAGGCCCTCTGTAATAATAATAATAAATAGTAAACAACTATAATTTTCGTGCTCGGGGCACGGGCTTATTCTACTGGGACCTGAGTTTTACTAATCAAAATCAAAATATAATTTAAAAAATTGCTTTTTGAACGTCAAAAATTTCCGTCTGTCCTGAGATGAACCGGCGAAACAAACTTAGCGGGCTTCATTAATTTCTTCATTATACATTCTTCATTTATAATTTTAAATTAATATAAAGAATGTTAGCTACCGAATGTTATGTTCCACCTGTGACCACTGCTCTTTGAGCCCCGTTAGACCCGGGCCTCATTGTAACACCAAAGTGCAAGTTGTTAATAAATAAAAATTAAGTTGTTTACGTACCTAATAATAATAATCTGAATAGAGTTGCAAACGGAGCATCAATACACGCAGTCAAGAAAAAACCAACGAACAAGGATAAATACAGGAATGCACAGAAGTCAACCATCTGCAAAAAAAAAAACATTGAATTTTAAACATTGAAAGTTTTTTTTTTTTAAATAGGGTGCATGGAAACTTTTTATGGCTTCCAACCGTACCTTTAAAAAAGTAATTACTCACAAGCCATGAAACTGAGAAGAACATTGGCTGCAGCAGAGTTCCGTAGTGAGACATTATAAGCGTCATATGAATCAAATACATGGAGTAGGAAATTCTTGATATAATCTTCCAAACCGAGAGCGATAAAAACCAGTTGATCGGCCCTGTAAAGTCATTTTAAAATAAAAAAAAACTTTTATATCTTTTAAATGCTACACCAAATCTTACTCCTTAGAACGAATACAATTCTGAACTAAAAGATGCAAAAGACGTAAGCGTCAAAAGCAGTGAAGCGTTACGGTTGCTAATTATTTTTGTACAACAGCACAGGTGTCACTTTATGCTACTATCGTATAAGCGAGAGGTACCTCCCCGGTCGTGCCGCCCTCGTTCGGCTGCAGTACAGCGTCTCGCTCATAGTTGCCGTTCCTTAATCCTTTCTTAAGGAGGAAAATCCAATGGATATCTTTTACGAATAACGAATAATATTTCATTTTTTTGTTAAGTGATAGCTATTTTTTGTCGCATTTCGTGCAGTATGTAAGTAGCCGGTGACCTATGGTGGGAGGAGAAAGGAGGGGGGCAACGAATCTGTATAGTCCATATGCGGATGTCTATGGGCGTCGGTAGTCATGAAAATGGCCCCGATAAGTATTTTGCCCCCTAATGGTATAAATATAGTGTGGTATAAATAAACATTAACGTACCCGAATATCCATTGACGCAGGCAAATATGATCCATCCTACACATAAAGCCCAAAAACTCCTTTTGAATGCCAAGAAGACATCATTTATTGTTAAAGATATATCGCCGTGAGTGTGAATGTGTTCACAGTATAGGACTAAGGCGAACACAGCCAGAGAAAGTACTGTTAACAATTGTCCCAGGCTCTGCGAAATATTAAAAATATAGTAATAGGGATACACGAAAAGCGTTTGTTATCATTTAACGTCTCCGTAATGAACAGCATCTTGGCTTCATTTGGATACTGTCAATTTTGCTCAGCTTATATAAGCAATCGGAAAAATTTCTACACTTATTTGCTGGTTGAATCTCTTATGGATCCCAAGACAGTGTTAGCTTTCTCCTCGGGCTCCCTGAGCTCAATTCGACAAAGGATCTTAACAAGCGATCTGGCTACACAAGAAAAGCAGCGGCGGAAAAGTGTTGCCAGGCCCGATAAAGGAGTGATGCCAATATACAACTTAATGTCAGTCTTTTTCCCTGGTACACGTAACTAATATTTAAGTATGTATATGTAACTACATCTGGAAATAGAATACAATAAAAACTGTTACTGGCCATGTCGTGTTCCTTCTTCTCTTTCTGTTCATTAGACTTTTCAATCAACCAGGAGGCCACTGACAAGCATATAATGATACCAAATTATTCGATAATTCAGTTGAATCAAGCTAAATAAATTAACTAACCTTGCTCATTCCGCATCTGTTCTTGCGCCACAAATGCAATAAATATCCGAATATCATACCAATGAAAAACGGTGGAGATCTTGTTAATATATTGATGTAATAATATTGAAAGTAGTCTTTTCCTTCTAGCGAGAAATCGTTGGTGAATACGTAAATGACAGCGGTTGTGAGGGAGATCAGAAATCCAGATATAAGAGCCAACCATGCTGATCTCTTTGCACCACTCAGGACCCACAAGAGTACCAGTGGCGACAATATATGAAGCTGCACATCTATTGCTAAATACCACGTCTCGCTAAGACACTGAAAAAAATGTATATTGAAGAAAGAAAGCAACACATTTGTTTGTCAATTTATAAAATGATTTTTTTAGTGTAAGGGGATAAAGGAGCTATCGTATTGTTTTGATGGCTACTGACGTTCATAGACATCGACTCATGCTATGCGGATATATTCCCCTATTACTTCCTTTTGTGCTATGAGCATATGAGATATGCAAAGCCACAGAATAGACATAGTTTTACGGTGATATCAAGAATTAGAGGTATCTCTCTATTACCTTAAACTGAAATTGATTCGAGACTCACAATGAAGACATGTAAACACGATCTATAATTTCAGACTGACAGAAGCTACAAATTATCCATTAAATATGTGTACGGGTATAAAAATCAAAACCGTCAGATAAATAATAATTTAAAGCTAAAATTAAATAAAGAGAATGTATTCAGTTTTACGTCCAATTTATTTCGAATTAATCGATATGACAGGTAATACGCCACACAAGACTACAACTGAATCGACGCACCTAATAAAGAATCGTATCGGGTCGGGTTTAAAAACAAGATTAAGTACAGATTCTTTTAAATATTATTTAGTGAGAGGTCTTGGTATCATCATATCATACGGCATTATAGAATAGTATTGGGGCGGCTGAACTGGGCAGGTTTCTCTCGGTACGCTCTCGTTTAGTCCTGCTTGTAGTGACCCTGGGGGTATGTAGAGTATAGGTGACTTTGGGAATCGGTTCTCATCAATAGGCCTTGGTCGATGGTTCTTTTACGAAATTATATGAAATTTGAAAAGCTTTTTTTTATGGTATAGGGTGCAAACGAGTAGTTGGAGCCATTTTCATGACTACCGACGCCCATAGACATCCGCATAGAGGCTACACAGATACGCTGTCCCCCTTTCTCCTCCCACCTCCATTGGCCACCGGCTACTTACACTAAACGAGACGGGACAGCACATAATATGTCAATTTACGTCGATCTCGTATAAGGAGTCTCAAGAG
>LUGF01000150.1:0-12379 GCA_001625245.1 Calycopis cecrops
ACCTGTATCCTTGATAAGATGAGGCTCACTGACGGTGCATCAATTTCGCCAACCCACGTCTGGTCAGCGGCTAGCCCACAATCTCTAGCGTGATTTAGAGGAAAAGATGGCACAGTGTATAGGTACAATGTAATTTTAACTGGTCTGTACATATAAGGCTTTTTAAACCTTAAAAAATATTATTTCAAACTAGCTGCCCAACAGATTTGTGAATCTAAACCATTCTCAAAGAATTTCGTCAAAATCGATCCATTGTGAATGGTTTGTACAGATCACAATTTTCCGACAGTTTACAATCTCGCGATTTATTTAGTAAACCAACGGTTTTTAGAATCTTACGGTGACATATAATACTGCAGTCGGTATTTCAACTTGAAATACACTGTTGTAGGGCAAAATAACGGATTGACAATTCGGCCACATAACAATAATGGTAACGTGTACCATGGCAACATATTTTGACAATACAACGGCTGTCGGGTCAACTAGTACTATAAAAAAGGGAGAAGAGGAAGAGAAGAAATAGAAATATTTTTTATCATAGAGGCAAAATCGAAACTGATTGTGACCATCATAGACCTCGTCCTCATGACGTCATAGGCCTCCGCACAATCATTGATTAAGATACTTGCGTTTTCTACTTCTCTCCAACTCACCTAATAGGCCAATGCTCCCACAAAACGTGTCAAACGCAACACCATTCTACCAGGAGGCAAACGAGCATTTGAGTCATCTGATTTTAAGTGGTGGTGGACTTCGGAACATCGAGATGGTGACCGTGGAATTTAGATTACCAATAAATCTTTTTTGGACTTTCTCAGTCTCGGTAAAAACCTGCCGCTTACTATTTTCATACCCATTACGACATAGCACTAAATTATATGACTTTGTTGTTCTTTTGAGGGCTGCATTTCGTTTGTATCTATCCTTTCTCCATAACCCTTCAAGCAACGGTACTAACACAAAACGAGCAATGTTATTTGATTGCGGTAATAAAACCTTTCTCTAGAAAGATTGTACTTTTTAAAAACGCTTTTTAAAAATTACATTATAAATATACTTAGCAATAGTTAACAGTTGACTCTTCCGTTACTTATCTTTTGCATAAAGGGATCAGTTACGTAAAAGTATGAAAGATTTTTAAAGGATGGAAGACCGATGAGCCGTGACACGTGACAGCACCAGGTGGTAGGTCGGAATCCCTCCCTATGCTGCCACCTTGTCGTGGTGGCTCGCGTGCCTCTGTGATCTCCAAGGCTATGCCGGACAGGGAAACCCACACTGGACAGGCTTGGTGGGAGAGGCCAGACTAGAGCAGCTAGACTCTGGGTCCTCTACCTGTCCAGTCCCTATGAATCAGAAGACAGCGGCATTGATAGGAACGAGTCCTACAGACATTAACACAATCTGAGGCTTTATATCTATAAAAATAAAAAACTCAAAGGTGATCTATCAACGCACAGCCGAAACAACTGGCTGGGGCTGAAATTTGGCATGCAGGTAGATGTTAAGACGTAGGATTTTTAGAAATTCAACCCCTAAGGGGCGTAATAAGGTGTTGAAGTTTATGTGGATTTCTTAGAAATTAAACGCGGGTGAAACCGCGGGGCACAGCTAGTTAAGTAATAAGATACTTGGTAGTGTATAACTAATAAGATGACTTTATGTTTAGGAATATGCCTAATATTATAAGTTGTTATTAGAAGAAATATTAATTAATCAATAGAATTAACTATGAATTAATTACTAATATTTTATTAATAAATTAAATACATATTATGTCCAGTAGTGGACGCATATTCATTACTGACAATGATGGTGATGAAGTAATTAGTAATTTTTTAAATTTTCAATCCTAAAGTAAATAAGGTGTATTCGGCTAATTCCGAAAATCGGGATATTCCGAATATTGTTATTTTCTCCCGAACGAAGCAATACTTTTTGCTCTGGCAGCATTCATCTAATCGCCATTTTAATCCTTTCGCCCCGTCCATCATCTCAAGGCACTACGTAGGAGTACACAGGAGCGACATGAAATTTTCGTTCAACTGTTTTTTTGCATGTTTTTGGATTTACGGAATTATCCGAAATTTCTCATTTATGGAGGATAAATGAGAAATTTGGTAAGTTTAGATAACTTGATGAACTGATTGTTTTTTATAACGATACATTATAATTTTTGTGTACTACTGAGTAGATTTAAAACATTCTAGCTCAACATTTTTAATTTTTTCGGAAGACCGAAGAGGGTAATTCCGAATGTAAAATAATTCGGATTTACCCGATTTTAATTTTTCATAGAAATCGTCAGTGATTCTCAACATTTAAAAAATATTGGTTAGATTGGATTATTTTATATTTAAATTATGATTTTAGTAGTATGTTTCATTGTTGATTTAGATAAAACTAAGTAGTTATACCTACTATCTCGATAATCGACAGGTAATCATAATCAAAATTAAAAAAGGATATTTATTTACAGGCAACGCGTCCCATCACCTCTCATTTATCTATGAGCGATCAGGGTGATACATATGAAAAATAAAGTTGTGGCAGAGAGCTGAAGAGTTACAAATAAGTAAAAAATATTCAGAGATTTTTTTTTATTGATTATTTTCCTAAAAGAACTACTATAAATGAATGGTAAATACCACGCCAATTTATATATATTAAAGAGAATCTCCCCCGCCGCTGGTCTATGGTCCCAGGCCGGGTAGATTCTCTTTGAATTTTTCGCCACGGTTCGCCGCGGCCTATCCATCTGGGAGGCATTCCAAATCTGCCTCCCACAAGTCCTCCTCCTCGTGCAGGAATTACTCATCTCTCTCCCTGTAGCCCCGCTATAGGCCCCCTTCTTTCTCTGCAGCCCGCCCGACTATCGCCTCGCTACTAATTCGTTAGTAGCGAACGCGTATGCGGGCGACTCAGCCCCTCTTTCGCCCTGTTCACACCGGGGCAGAAACAATAATAACACGGGCCGTTTGCGGCCCGTGTCACCGTTTTCGTAACGCTTCCGCCGTCGTACAAGTTGTCGTCCCTTGTGGGAGTTAGCGCACCTTGGTCGCTGGTCGCCATTTGCTGGGCCTCCACCGGGTCAACCGGTGGTCTCACCCGGCAGGGGCTTGACCGCCCAGGTGCGCTCCTCAAGGCAAACGGCACTTGTACGGCGGAATTCTAACGTGATGCCCCCAAAAGGGCTATAACCACCCCCGTGACCGGCCCGTATTAGCGGGCCGCGGCTGACCCCACTTGAGAGGGGCTCATAGCCCCGGACAAGTATTCCCCACCTCCCCTGCGGGGGGTGAGAGAAAGCAATGTTGACGGCCAATTTATTGTGTGACAGGCAGGTGAAGCAATCGTATAGACGTAGAGGTGGCAAGTTGGCGAGCGAAGTGCTGTTTCTGCAAGACTGCGCGCCTGTTCACAATCGCTCGCGTTTCGAGAGATGCCTGGAAAGCCACTGGGTTCGCAGGAATTGACCAATAATCATCGCCACCATTTGTAGTAACACTAAAAATTAATGATAGGTATAAAATTAATATAAAACAACAAACGTAATAAATTAACGAATTAGAATATTATTAGGGATTTATGTAACATATTATATATACACCATTAAGTACATGTCAATTAACATTTTGAATATGTACTTAATCGAACATATATATATATATATATATAAAAGAAAGAAAGAAAGAAAATATAAACTCAAATTTAAAAGTATTAAAAAAAGTAAGTATAGTATAATAAACATAATATTATAAATAAAACTTATGTAAATAACAATTGAGGCTTATATAAATTAAATAAATATTAAATATTATTTATTATTAAACAATATTCAAAGTAAAACTTCTTACTTAAATAATATGCAAGTAAGACAGTAATGTAACATAATTTATATTTTATTACTTGTCTAATATCTTATCTTTATATTCATTATATTTGTAAAACGTTATTTTACAACCCCAAATATTTGTTGCTAGCACAATAACAACAATAAAAACATAAACACAACAATATCAGTACTCGTTTATTGCCCAACCCTTTTGGGCAAAAAATGGCACTTTCTCTTGACAATAGTTTATAACTTTTTGTTTTACTAGAAAGCCTTTTCTAGAAACCTCATTATGTCCAGTACGTTTTTGAAATGTGTCATCATAATATTACATCCGTTATCAAAGACTGATAACAGGAAACCGGCGCAGTGACTGGTATGCTGTCGCTTATTGTTTGGTGTGTTTTGAGTTTTCGGTGGCCAATTGAGGAGAAAGGAGGCGGAGGAAGGCAACGGCTTAGCCTGGGTTGTGTGGATATTTATTAGCGTCGATATTAATTAAAAGACTTTGGGGTTCGTTTGTCCCCCTATGGTATAAAAGAAAAAAAGAAAATTATTGTGGAGGCTTTGTTAATATTCTGCTATTTTTGACCTCATAGTCAAGCTAAGTGTATGTGGAATCAACTGTCCCCTCGGAATTTCCGGACCGATAATATGACCTAGGGATTTTGAAGAAAAAGAAATTATAGTCTCTGAGAGGCCGAAAACGCATCTTTTAGACCTCTGGTGTTGCGGATGTGTGTGGGCGGTGGTGATCAATTAACATTAGATGACCAAACTGCTTGTTTGCCTCCTATGCTTTCAAAAAGCTAAGTAAGCGTACGTACGCGTACGTAAGCTACGGCTTGTGCTTACATACATATTCTTTTTACTGGATCAACAAACTGACCAACTGACCTAGTGAATGCTAACGTGTTATATAATATCGACCTCCAGTTCTAATATTCGCGAGGTCCCGGGTTTGACTTCCGGGGTCGGACCAGAAGTCCGAAAGCTATTATTGGATTTTTTCAATTTCTAATAATAGCGCCCTGGAGGGCACGTGAAGGCCCTGACCTCGATTTTTTCCGGTAGTGCAGTTACCGTCCCGGATATAGGATAATTATTAACGTATTTTTTTTTGTAATGGTATAAGGGGAAAACGAGCTGTCGGTGCCATTTTCATGCCAACCGACGCCCATATACATCCGCATGGAGGCTATACAGATGCGCCCTCCTTTCTCCTCCCACCTCCATGGGTCACGTATGGGGAATTTTGTGCATATCTCCTGCATAGGTGATGGGTGGTCTATGATCTACTGTCGTCTACTGCGGTCTTTAGCCGAAACTCGGCTTGGATAACATTATTGCCCGATCGCGCAGTGCCGACTCGGCTACAATGAAGCCACTACCTACAACAACTCGAGTAAAAAGCATTTTTGCATACAAATAAAACTGTAGGGCAGTGTTTCTTAAACTTCCTGCAGTCACGGACCTCTTTCCAGAATTTAAAAACTCTGTGGACCCCTGTCAAAGAATATATTAAGAAAAGAAAACAAACATTATTTATGTATAATATGCATTATATTAAAAATCACTGTATGTAGTAATGTAGGCACACAACAATGTGACCCCTGGGGTCTGTGGAACCCACTTTAAGAAACCCTGTAGAGGAATTTAGTTCCACACTGCATGCTTGCAGCCGAATTGGGCCGGCACGACTGCGGAGGTACCTCTCGCTTGCACGATACCGGCGTACAGTGACAGTTGTGCTGTCGCGTTTCGTGCGGTGTGTAAGTAGCAAATGCCCCATGGATGAGGGAAGTGGAAGGAGGTCAACGCATCTGTATAGCCTTTATGCGAATGTTAATGGGCGTCGGAGTCTTGAAAATGGCTCCAACTGCTCGTTTGCCCTTCTATACTATAAAAAAATCTCTACGAGTATAACATATAAGGACATTTGGAACATGGTCAGAGAAATGGCTGAAGTTCCACAAATATCTGCACACAAGAACTGAAAATGTGATTCACGCGATGATTCTGTGATATTTGATAAAAACATTGTTTATTTATTTAAGTTCGCGCTGTTCAAGTGAAATACAACATGTCGAGTAGAGATGCGCAGTACGTTTGTCGATGATGTTTTTTGGAATTGTTTTTTTTTGAAACAGGATGAAGAGAAAATTCGTTTTAAAGTAGGACAAATAAATATTTTCATCTCATTTCACCTTATTTTTTTTGCAGTATATGGAATATTTTGGTCACCGGCAAAATTTTAAAATAAGGATTTATCGTCTAACTGTAATATTTTGTTAAATAAAATTCGATTTGAAATAGTCCCTAAAAATACATAAATCATTGTTCGTACGCGAAATGTATCGACTACAAGGTCAATGACGCTGGTCGATCGCGACTCACGAGCCAAATTTCACGTGGTGACCAATAAATATTATGTTTATAACAAGGGACAAAGTAATCGTATCTAATTATTTTTTTATTCTTTTTTATTTCATAAATCAAATATATTATTAATTATGAACCAAACCCGAAAATTTGGCCGGAGACCAAAAGTAACCCTGTATACTTACTGCAAAAAGAATCTTCTTAACTGAAGTACAGAGAACGTGATTGTGTTTTATTTTACTTCTCTAAAACTCGTAACAAACATGTAGATAGTAGTAGCCATAAGGTATATAGCCTCAGATTTGTTGTTTGTCACTGCTGCTTTGCATTTCGATTACTAAATTCATAATAACACCTACATATAATACTCTTTTAAATTATATACGTATAATATACTATCTTCAGTCAGCAGCTTCGCTCGCGTGGATTTCGGACATAACATTACTATGTAAACCTTCCTCTTGAAACACTCTATCTATTAAAAAAAATCCCATCAAAATCCGTTGCGTAATTTTAAAGATCTAAGCATACAGACACACAGACGGCAGAAAGCGACTTTATTTTATATTATATAGTGATGATGTAAGTAAAAACATATTTCTGGAGAGGCTTATGTCCAGCAACGGGCGCGTCCATGTTGCTGCTGACGATGATGATGTTACACATTTAGCAACATAAATAACATAATCATAAAAGTAAAAAATATTACTTACTTGTTTGAATACTTCATATTATTTGATGTAACGATAAATCTATTTTTAGATCCTAGATATCAAGTTTTCTAGTCCTAGACATTACCAGTCTAATCCTAGGATAATGCTTTAAAAAATATATTGGTTATTATACTCTTTTTAATTTTATTTATTATTGTAATAAAACGAATCACATTTTAATAATCCCATTAGATATACTTTCTTATAAAGAAGAAATATATTTTAAAAGTACTAGCTGCGCTTCGCGGTTTCACCTGCGTAAGTTTTGATCCCGTGTAAATATCGAGATAAAAAATAGATGCTCAGAGCTACCCGATCAAGCCGGAGGAGTGTGGTAACTAAGATTGTGACACGAGAATTTTATGTATATAGAGATAAACAACTTACAAAATAATGAATAAACTCTAGATATCGATGATTTTGTGCCCCATCCCTGTCGTGCACACAATGCGGTACATGATTCTGTGTTTCATTTCTTATTAACAAAGATGTTACCACGAATAACATTTTCTTAGAACTCGATTTCAACTTGAATATGACACGTTTTGCTTTTCCAGATAAGAACAAACGAGGGCATAATCATCATCGGTCGCCATCCGGCCGGAACAAGTCTCTTTTTATGAACATCAAGATCGGCATAGCAGATATCGACTGCACGTTTGCCGGTTATATAAAGACTAGCTGGTGCCTGTGACTTCGTTCGCATAGCGTAATATTAAGTACATATAATCAATGTGATTTGTTATTGTTTGCTTGCAAGTTGCAGTGCGCCTAAATTCCGATTTGACCGATGCAATGGCGATGTTGGCCAGACTTAGTATTTATTCACCACAAAAAGTTTCGTATTTCCGTATTATAATTTAATGTTTACCAGTAAACTTCAAACGCAAATAATATGCCAGTTAAGTATCAGGCACTATAGTTTGTGCGCTGTAGCATGGTGCGGATGGCAGTTGCCTGTTTGACGTTAACGTCTGTCAAGGTCACATGCCTAGGGATGTGACATTATTCGACCATGTCGATGCTACATTGACGACCAGGCTGGCGCAGTGGTACAGGGCTCGGATTAGTGGAGCATGTTGCGGCAGTGGTCGCGGGTTCGAATCCCGCCTTGGTCATGGATGTTTATATACGTGTTATTTAAATTTCTATAATAAAAATCTTAAATATATAAAATTTCTTAAATTTATTAAACCTATTAAGTAAATATATTTCCGTTGTCTAGTACCCGTAACACTAGTCTTTACGGTACTTAGCACGGGGCTAGACTAACGTGGTGTGTAAAAGTCCACAGATATTTATTATATTTATTTTATTTCAATTCTATCTATTTTTATCTATAACGATTGACGCAGCATAAATCTAATTATCTTCAATATTGTGACGAAAATTAGTGTCATATTCAGTTGCACAGAGTAATTTATCAAAACAAAATTGATAATATCCGTCAAAGACGCAGATGAAGAATTTAGTAGTGAAAATTCTGATGACTCCGATATCATAGACGAATAAATGTTTTTTTTGTTACCCGTTATTCTCGTGTTTTATTAATGTACCTATAATAGACTTTTTAACAAGAAAAATTCAACTACGCACATTATGAGTTTTTTATTTAAAAAATCATCGACTATCCATAGTAGCAGTTCATCCCATCACTATAGCGTTACATTATACGCATAAGAATTAGCATAATTTTTTTTCAATTAATTTTTATTTGAAGTCTCGAAAAGTTTGGTTGGGTTTAATTTAATTTACTACAGATAAGAAGTGATGTAATGTTCAAATATGAAATAATAAGTTGTAACTTTTAAATTACGGCAATTTTAAAATGTGAATCGAAACGTTCCTGAAACTGCCATCCGCACCATGCTACAGCGCACAAACTATAGTTGGCAACAATGACACTATGCTCTAGCCATTGAGTTATATGTACTACGTACAATAACTCAATGGCTCTAGCATCAGAATATAAAAAAGTGAATGTATTAAATATTTGATATTTCATTCAACTTTTTTATATTTTAAACAATAAATATTCTTAATCGAATAACCTTGTGTATATCGTAAACTACTAAATTCATATCATTTACATGATAAGCAGGTATTTATTAGTCTTTGATATGGTCTGAAATGTAGATAATATACTTGCAGCACCTCTCATAACCGACGTAGGTAATCCGCCGCTTTTGATGGCAACTCGATGGTATATAATATAGACTAGAGGCTTAATGAGAATGAGATATACACGTTCAAAGAAACACACTTCTGAGCTTGATATTAGAATAAATATATAAAATATAATGTTGTTTTATAAGGTTATGACTTATGATACAGTTTTTATGTGAAATACCTAATTAATATTTAAAAAGCTGAATGAAATACAAATATAAAAAGGTATAATTTGAGGCCCATTCCGACCCTATTAAACTGCAACTTAACAAACAGCGAGTACATTATTTCTTCGGCTCTTGTGTAAGAAAAAAAAATTGTAACAATACAAGGAGCTATACTATATATACCGTATAGACTATAGTATAATTTTTAGGCGCGATCTGGATTAATCTGGGATCAGTAGTCTCGTTCAATGAGAAAGTGTTCATATACAGATCATAATGACGATGACATGTAAAGTTGCTATATTGATACAAAAGTTTATTTTGTATATCACATCCCGTATGGTCTAGTGGCTAGGATACCTGGCTTTCACCCAGGAGGCTCGGGTTCGATTCCCGGTACGGGAAAGTACAGTTTTGGTAAGAATTATCAACAATTTTATTTGACTTATTCCCATTACGTCATCATTATCATCAGCAGCCTGTTTGTCTATAGCTGGACATAGACCTCCACAAGCGCATGCCACTGATCTCAAGAAAAATATATAATAATTAATTAATTAATACCTACTAGTATTACATAAATTTAATTTTATAGTATTTTTGTAATTTACTAACATGAATATCCTATGTAATCCGTAACCGAATTTCGGCCAACAAATGGCCGAATTTTGGCTGCGTCTGTTTTTTGTGTTATTTGTGGCTGCATTGTGCACTTTTAGGGTAATATTGTTGACTAGTAACTTAATAACTAGGGAGAACTAGGAAAAACTAATTCTGTCACTCTCTCATTTATCCCGTTTAGGGTTTACCCTTATCTTACATTATGGTATAAAAGTTTTCTGTCACGATGTTTTTCCAGGTTAATCTCCGTAACTACTGGATCAATTTAGTGTCATTTTTTAAAATAACGGCTATATTTTAATAAAATATGTTAAGATCACATCTCTGCAATTAAATATAGGTACTTGTTTTACTACTTTTTTTTTAATTTAAATTACATTGATTACGACCGGTTTCGATAACTCATCAGGTTTACCATTTATCATCTGCATTTCAACTTATGATTTGATGATGATGATGAAACCTCACAATGCAATACCTCGGTGTCGAAGAAATATGATTCACAGACTGACGCACGTCGTGAACAATATTTGTTGACATATTGTTTAAAAATATTTCCCTTTCAACGCTTCGCACAATCGCCGGGCTGTAGGGTCACCATGACTGCTGCGTTTGTGTTGTGTGACCTCAATATACAAGTTTAGCATATAATGGCGCATACTTTAAATTAAGATAATATATAAGTATGTGTAAATGCAGGTAAGAGGTTATTGTATTGAGATAACGAAACTCCTGCGTTCAATTTCTCTCTGGTTGTGTCGGACTGCCGTTACTTTGGATAGTGAATTTGCACCTGTGTTTGTACCAAGCACTCTTGTACACTATTATATCTTACCTAGTAGGTTGACGGGAAGATGATGGTTCTAAGCATTTATCCTGCGCAAGGTCTTTATCATCAACTATAAATAGAACGAAGAAGTAAATCAATAATGAGGCCTGAGAGAAGAAAAAATTAGGTGAGAGCGACATAGATCACTGTGCAGAAACTAACAAGCTTATAATAATAACTTGTTTCTGGCAGACCTTTATTATTTACTAGCTGTGCCCCGCGGTTTTAACCGCGAAATCCATATAAACTTCAACACCCTATTTCACCCTCTTAGGTGATGAATTTATAAAAATCCTTTCTTAGCGGATGCCTACGTCGTAACATCTACCTGGATGCCAAACTTCAGCTTGATCCGTCCAGTGGTTTAGGCTGTGCGTTGATAGCTGGCTATGTCACGTTTGAGTTTTATATATATAGATTTCGGTTAAGCGACCTACTCAGGATCTTTGCTTCCGTCACAAGAAGACGCCACTGTTCTCCATTCTGAGCTGTTTCTTCGGAAAAGCAAATGATAAGCATGTGCCAATCCGAAGATTGGCTACGGTCTCCATTTCTAGAAGATCAGCGAACTATTGCTTCAGCTTTGCCCACATTTTTTTTCCACTTTGCTCTATTAAATTGTTTTCCAGAATGAACATTAGATCTCCCTTCACGCAATTCTAACAGCTTTATTATTATTATTCCAGCTGGCTGATTGGTGTGCGTGAAGTTCTTTTTGTGCTTTATTTATCTTCTCAGCCAACCTGTAAGGTAATACTTTACTTGGCACTTCTATGGATTTATGTGGTCCGAAATAAATTATGTTTATTTTATTTATTTATTATTTATCTATATTCCCACTCACTGATTGACACTCTACAACCGCGCTATTCCGCCACTTTACGAGCAGAACAACTTCTGTAGCTGAGTTAACGCCCTCGAACAATGTTCTCTTGTTTATTTAACTGCCTATTATTATATTAAACACGCTTGGAGCTGAGAGAAATGCAGATTAAAATGAGACGAAATATTTCAAGTCTTAAGTTTAAGCGAATAATACTCACTAGCTGTTACCCGCGGCTTCGCTCGCGTGGTTTTTCGCGATAAAAAGGAGCCGATGGCATTTTTCAGTCCTTCAACTATCTCCATACTAAACATTACATCGATCCGTTGATACGATTTAATGTGAAAGAAGGGCAAACAAACAAACACACTTTCGCATTTGTAATATTAAAAATATGGATAACAATAAAACAACTTTAACGGACGGTTTATTTATTTACTAGCCTTTTTACCCTGCGTGCGTTTCTACGCGAAGCGCCATCTGTCGAAAATTGGTCGTACCAACTTAGAAGTCTTCGTGGGCGCAAGCACAACATCTTTGCTAAAGATCATCACAATATGATCAAATGTATAATTCTATAAAGAACATACAGACAAATATTTATTTTTATGTACCGTTTACAGGTGTCCAAATTTTTTTTCAGTTAGAGAACATCGTTAGTGATCATTTTAAACATACTGTAGTTAAATCAAAACTTATGGTTTAGAAATTATGATTTTTTTACAAAATGATTCGCAATATCTTTTACACAAATATTTTCCATTCAGCAATTTTTTAGTAACAGAGAACCAAAGATAAAAACAAAATGTTCACGCGAGAGCGTGACGGAAAGTCTGT
>LUGF01000150.1:29214-41073 GCA_001625245.1 Calycopis cecrops
ACAAAATTTCATGAGAATCGGTCAAGCCGTTTCGGAGGAGTATGGCAACGAAAATTGTGACACGAGAATTTTATATATTAGATGTTATCTGTGTACATTAACTATTAAATAAATAAATAAATAAAAGTCTGTCTTCTCTGTTCTGTCTCCTGTCAAAGCTAAGAATATATAAAATATCTTAAGTCCAAAATAATATTTATTATTATTAATGTCGTTAAATGCTATTATTTATTATGTATGTGTGTATATAATTGTATGTTTATATGTATGTATATGTGTATATATTGATATAACGTATATAACGTGTTTATGTATTTATTTGTTTGTTGTGTAATGTTAAAATTCAATACAATAAAGAAGATTTCATTCATTCATTCATTCATTCATTCATTCATTCATAAATAAGTAGTAGTAAGTAGTAGGTATAAGTATTAAAAAATAGTATCCATTAATTTGGACGAAATTTTACATGGATATAACTGGAATGAAGGAATGTGAAGATGAGGTCAAAAACACAGCCGGCCCAAACAGGACTTAATTAGTACAATCCGGGGAGCACTATCTTTGGAGGAGACCTTTACCTGCAGAGGGGCTTTTGCAGAGAAATATAGAGTATGAAATGATGTATAATTTTACAATTTCTGAAATATAAAACCAATGATCAAGTCCTCACGTCATTATTGTTGCTGTAAAGCTTCTGAAGCGTCGAGTACTTAAATAAGCTGCGATAAAATCCGTCAATATTGTTTTATTGTATACTAGCTGCGCTCCGCGGTTTCACCCGAGCAAATTTCGATCCCGTGAAAAACATCCCATAGCATCCCATAGGAACAGTTTTTCGGGATAAACTATAGCCTATACGGATAAGAAAGAATCCCTCTAAGTAACGGTAAAAGAAATTTTGAAATCGGTCCAGTAGTTTTTGAGCCTATTCAATATAAACATACATAAATACAAAGGTTTCCTCTTTATAATATTAGTATAGAAAATAACTATTAAATTATAAAATTACGCATAATCAATAAACTATAAACGATACTTTGTTTTAAGCTTTCACGATTTGTATTCATATTTATATAATGTAAACGGGACTTAATCGCGTTATAAAATCGAAGTATTTACTTCGACTCTCGACGTTTCAGCCGTAATGCAACGGCCGTGGTCACGAGTAGACTCAGTACAGTATATAAATATAAACGATACTAACTTAAAATAAGATTAATTGTAAAATAATAAATAGATAAACCTTTTCATCTGTGATCTGCAACGAAATAAGAAGTTTAGAAAAGTGTTTCTTTTTATTTTATTTTATTAATTTTATATCTAGAATAGGGACCATGCACAAAACATAGAGGCAGCACTTTTACTGAATATAACGCGCCCTAGTGATAATTTTAGGAAGGAAGTGCGAGCAGAACACAATGACAATGACATGTTGACATCTGTCATAGCATACGTATTACGAAGTATAATACCATTAGCTATATAGTTTGTGAATTTGTGAGCACAAGGTTCATATTTCTGCCACAAGTTAGCGTGGCAGTCTAGAAGCTTGTTTCCTATAACATGAAGCAATTTTTCATTCCAGAAAAATGGAGGGTTAGAAGACACTTTACCCGAGTGAAACTTACAGCAAGAAAAGCTCTAAAAAGCTCATAATGACCATACAGGAGCTACACGCGTGATTTTTAAATGCATTTGCGGATTTTTTTACCAATTTCATGCTCCAAATTGAATCTGGTCGGTCACAAAAGCCGAGCTTTATTAATAGCCGCGTAGGTCGGACGATTCATTTGAAAGCTTTTTTGGCGCTTCCATTTTTAGGGTCCTGTAAGCTATTATAAAGCTGCCGGATTTTATCGCGGTTCGCTTAAGTATCAATTCTGAAGGTTTAGAAGCTTTACAAAACAATAGAGAGGTTTGTAAGCTGCGTTTCTTCTGGATTGGGTCGGCACGAGCGGGGAGGTACCTCTCGCTGACACCATACCAGCTATGCTTTCACGTTTCGTTCAGTGTGTGTTTCCTATGGCAGTATTATTATTATTAATTTAAAACAAATGCCACACACAAACATTGAAGGCGAATTCGGACAGTGCGACCGGGGAGGTACCTCTCGTTCGCACGATACCGGCGTAAGTGGCAGCTGTACTGTAGCGTTTCGTGTGGTGTGTCAGTTTCCGATGAATGAAAGGGCTATAGGAAGGAGGGCAACAATTCCATCTAACCTCTATGCTCACTTCTATAGTCATAGTAGTCATGAAAATTGTCGATTGTTCGTTGACCTGATAGTAGATATAATAACACTACCTATATCTAACAAAGCACTCAATTTCCTAATGACGCACACATTCCCATTTTCATCGGCTTACTGCAAGAACTCATTAACCGGCATTTGCGAAACTCAAACGAGAAATCAATTTTTTTTTCATTAGTAACACTACATTACAATCATCATCATCATCATCATCATCAGCCTATTGCAGTCCACTGTCGGATATAGGCCTCTCCCATAGCACGCCACTGGCTTCAGTATTAATAATGAAACCAAAACTAATTAATTGATTCATTTTAGTGTCATTAATAACACTATATTATGTGTTATCAATGAATAATTGATTTTTCAGTTTCCTAAATGCCGGTTAATGAGTTCTTGTAGTTCCTGACGATTTATTCTCAATTTTAAGACGTCGCAGGCTCCACCTAGCTCCAGATCCAGCTCCCGATATGCAAACAAGGCTAGTATTTACTACACGACCTGGATCGCGGACAGAACTTTCTACACCTCGGGTACAACTACAATGCGATATTTAATTGTGTTCCGTTTCTCTTACAAGACACTCATTATAATAGCGACCGACCGGTTGTTGTATAAGGGGACAAACGAGCAGTCAAAGCCTCTTGATGCCTACTGACGACAATTTGAAAGCTTTAGGTATATATGTACATGAAAATCTCGTGTCACAATATTAGTCACTCATACTTCTCCCAGACAATTCTCACGAAATTTGTGTGCATATCGGGTAGGCCAGAGAATTAGCCAACATCTATTTTTTATATTTTCACGGGATCGGGGGTAAAACCGCGGATCGCAACTATAATTTATATAAAATTCTCGTGTCACAATGCTAGTTACCGTACTTCTCCGAGATGGTTTGACCGATTCTCATGAAATTCTGTATGCATATCGGGTAAATCTGAGAATCGGCTAAAATCTATTTTTATTTCGATATTTCCACGGGATCGAATCTTACGCGAGTGAAAACGCAGAGCGCAGCTAGTAAGACATAAACTTATTTTAAATTTGAAAATAACAATTAAACATAAATAAGTAATACTTTTGCTCACATTTAATAATCCTGGGGCTAAATATGGGCTTTGTCGCAGTCAGGCATAAATCATAAAATTAAAATTCGAATTAAATTTAAAATAAGAACTGAACACGTTCTTGTTACATAAATTTAAAAATGGAATACACATATTTGAATATAGAATGTAACCGTTGTGATAGGTCAGTTTATACCAAAAGTGAAGTCAACGACCGGGATAGGGGAGGGAGCCTCCCCTCGGGCGAGACGGTAAGTGTTATTTATAAAACAGCATCGATCCCGGCTGGACGTCTGCTAATTGCCAACTTCCAATCTCCCGTTTACTTGTCAGCCCACACTTTGAACCTGTTAATGATTTACGCCGGCACAAATTATGTATTATGTATTTTGACATGCCTTTGCCCCGGGATCTGGTACTTTTCTTTTTTTTTATTTTTTTGTTTCAAATAAAAAAGAACAAAGTTGTTACAATTTTTAGGGTTCCGTATCTCAAAGAGAAAAAACGGAACCCTTATAGGATAGCTTTGTTGTCCGTCTGTCTGTACGTCTGTCAAGACCTTTTTCTCTAAAACACCTAAAGGGATTAAGCTGAAATTTTTGTCAAATACGGAGCTTAGTTACGTCTTGAGGCCTTGAAAAATCACACTTCTAAGTTAACGCAATAAAAAGTTATAGCCATTTATGCACAAATTTTGTATGAAAACGCACTTTTTCGAAAATTTATAGGGTACTTCCCGTTGAGCTAGAATTCTGAAATTTGGCAAGAAGTAAGACCTTACAGTATACATATAGGAATAAATCCTAAAAATTGGTGAATAAAATTTACATCACTGAAAAAATCATCACCAACTTATGCATGTAGTTTGTTTCATACTAAATGTATGTAAGCACCCGCATATATATGTTTGTCAACTTGTCGCAGGGAAGTGTAATTTTCTCAACGTCTATTACTTTTGCTCATACCTCCCGTTCCTACGGAACCCTTGGTGTGCGAATCCGACTCGCACTTGGCCGGTTTTTTTACCTCATCAAACTTTGATGTTTGATTATTGTTGACTTGGGATTATGTTCCACACAAACTTACAAAGAATATAAATATTTTAGGTACTTTACATAAATTATATATATTATGCCTTTTAACACCTTTACATCACATTAACTTCAAAAAATAAACTGTAATTCGTATCTATAACTTCAAATCACTGCAATGATTAAAAATTAAAAAATATTTTTGACCGTTCCGACAAAATGCGAAGTTGACAAAATGGCGGCGATTTTTTTAAGCTCCAAGAACGTTTTATAACTAGCTCCCCAATCAATAAATGATTTTATAGTTCTTCGGATTATCTTATTAATAAAAACTCGAGTAGAACTTTACCTAAAAAATATTAAAAAAAAAAGAAATAGGTATGTGAGATTTATGCAGAAAAGTGACCTACATGAAAAGGAGATGAACATATCGTGACGTATTTCCGTTCCTCAAATCACTAAACAGGTTTCGCTACCAAACTCGCTCTCCGCTCAAATGAAGTCTAAGTGTTAATAAGCGAATTCGGTAGCTGACAAGCGGAGTGTACCGGCAATACTTCCAGGCCGGCGCGCCTGATCCGGTTACAGCCGGGATGACGAGCACCTGACGCGCTCGCGGTTTCAGCCGGCCGAGGAACAAGGTACAGGAGACAGCGACAACGGATACATATTTTCAAAATGGCCGATTATTTTTTAACTGTAATTGCGAAAGAGTGGTCTAGTCACGCCATGAATGATGAGTGTTTGCATTAAACTTCACCACACAGCAGCACTTCGCATCAGTCGGCTCGTGACCACGGCTGGTGTAACCCAGTCGAAACGTCGAGTAAAGGTATATGTTTTAACTAGTACCTTTAATAAGTCTTATCGTGTTAAAACCCGTAAAATAACCACAATCTGTGTAACAAACGCGAAAGTCTCAAACAACTTAGATATAAATAAATAGCATACAGTAGCAGATGATTAGGATACAGTAGTAAATACTAAATTAGTAGGTGATATTAAAATGAACCAAAGAATTACTAGGTTATTTAATATTTATATTCAAAATAGATCATCTTTATATCTAGTGTGTTTTAAAAAACTTATTAGATATAGAAATGGGGATTCTATTTCTTATTAGATGGATTGGATATTGAACTAGCTAGCAAAGGCAAATGGAGAAAAAGGACTATCAAAATTGTAGAATATACTTTACAGTAAGTAGATGTGTACATATACATATACCTACATAAAGAGACACCCGACGAATGCTCTACTGAACGACTTTACTGCAAAAAATACTACATTTAGATAATACTAGCTTCCGCCCACGGCTTCGCCCGTGTGGATTTCGGACTTCAAAAATGATTCAAAATTTTAAATTATTATGTTAAAGATATATTACTGTAAAGTTTCATGAAAATCCGTTCAATAGTTTTGGTGTGAAAGAGTAACAAATATTCTTACAAATTTTCGACTTTATAATATTAGTAGGATATTTCCACTTGTGCTCCGCTCCTTCAGCAGCCTGATTACCTGCATAGACATCATTGCAATAGTTGTTCACTAAACTGTGCTACTATTCGTTATCACCTCACACTGATGAACATTATGAGAATTTTCCTTTTTTTTTGTTTTCGCGTCTCTTGTAACTTGTACCACACAACACAGAGATTTTATAGACACGTTAGGCGACAAGCCGTAGACATTTCCACAGCAGGACGGTGTCACACTAACGATCTCCGCAGCACACCGCTAGTCAAGGTCCGCTCACGGCTGGTTAGCTAATCGCTGACTAAACACGTAATCAACACTTTAGCTACCTGATTTCATAATTGTGATTTTCGCAAATAACCATTTGGCCCGTATGTTTTTGTATCCGTGTTGTTTCTTTTAATTAACACATTTTTTTAAAGTTTAGGGGGACAAACGAGAAATCGGAGGCTATATATGTAGGTGCGTTACACTCCTTCACCCCATACCTACCTCCGCACACGTACCTATAGATATTATTTTTATGATACTAATACCCAAACACCCATTTATTTTTACACACACTAAAATATATTTAAGTGACGTAAGTAATTACAAATTCAATATTAATGGGATTTTTATAGTATTTTTACCCCTGCAAACGAGCAGTCGGACGCACTGCAAACGAGCAGTTGGATACTTCTAATGAGTACCAACGCGCATTAACCATGCGAAGTAATATGCAAATACGTTGGCCTCCATACTTACACCTTCCTTCCCGCTTGCTGTGCTGTCGCGTTTCGTGCGGTGTGTAAGTAGCCGGTGGCCCATGGAGGTGGGAGGAGAAAGAAGGACAGCACATCTGTATAGCCACTATGCGGTGGTCTATGGGTGTCGGTAGTCGTGAAAAAGGCTGCGTCTCTAATGTCTCTAACGGTACGGCTACTCACAAACCGCACCAAACGCGACAGACCAGCCGCCACTCTACGCCGGTAGGATCATGTAGGCGAGAGGTACCTCAGAAAGGCGGTACGCCTCACTAAAATTAGTTTTTTTATTAGAATCAAGAGACGTAAGCGATATAAAGCGAATGTTACGCTCTTTCGCTCTTTCACACGTTTCCACACGTATTTTTTCATTCAGAGCGCCTTAAATAATTTCCAAAGGATTAAACTTCAATAAGTACGTGTACATACAACCTTGACCTCAAACTATACTGAATACTATAACGAGCTGACCCAGCGTTTTGACGACTACTGACGCCCATGAACTCCAATGGGCCACCGGCTACTCGACGCAACAACAATTTACGTGCAGCCGAATTGGGCCGGCACGACCGGGGAGGTACCTCTCGCTTACACGACACCGGCGTAAAGTGACAGCTGTGCTGTCGCCTCGGTATGTAAGTAGCCGGTGGACCATGGAATTAGGGCAACGCATCTGTATAAGTATAACCTGTTTGCGGATGTCTATAAGCATCCGACTCCGGGCTCCGACTGCTCGTTTACCTCCTAATATTATATAAAAAAAATTGCATTCTTCTTTCGAAGGTCGGCAACGCATCTGTTAGACCTCTGGTGTTGCGTTGTCTGTGGGCATTGGTGCTCACTTTACATCAGGTGGCCCAACTGCTCGTTTGTCTGCTACGCTTTAAAAATAAAAAAATGGCCTGTGGAGGGAGAAGGAGGGATGGGTGCAACGCATCTGTATAGCCTCATCGCGGATGTCAATGAGTGTCGGTAGTAATGAAATTGGCTTCATCTGCTCGTTTGCCCCCAAATAAAAAAATGGCCTCTCTCAAAGGTCGGAAACGCGTCTGCTAGATCTCTGGTGCTGCGGATGTCTGTGGGCGTGGCCCAATTTGTCTACCATGCTGTAAAAAAGAAAACTGTCTACGCGCTAGTTCCGCCGGCGACCCACCAGCACGGACAATTACCCGTCAGCGGCTGACGGGTTAATCACGCGGCGCTCTCCTCGCGTGCCTCTCGGGTTACCGGAGCCCGGGACACCCGAGCCGCCGCCCCCCGGCCGCGGCGCTTCGGTACGGGCCGCGAGCGAGGGCCCTAGACACACACTGCAGCTCGGACACGGCCAGGGTAGCCGTTCATTTAACCAACATTGATAAAAAAAGCCGCCTTTGTGGCGGTATAATATGAGCAAAAGTTGCCTAAGGTCAAGTCGAGTCGAATGTTGATGTTTATACTTTATAAGCGTCAATAGTAAAGATCCGACTGCTTGTTTGGCCCTTTAAATGATCACCATCAACCTTTTATCGGCCCACCGCTAGACGTTCTCTTTCAGTGAAGCTAATGAGCGAACGCCTGCCAACGATTGGAAAAAAAATACTGTGACATACGGACGGACGGACAGACAGCAATGACGAACCTATAAGGGTTCCGTTTTTTGTCATTTGAAACCATTTTAAAATCTCGCATTAACCCGGTTCCTGCTGGTGCACAGAGATTGACTTCCCGTCTGAAAATTGTCAACCATCCCTAAAGGAATTCTACTAAAGCCATAATATATTATTTATTTATTTTATTTTTATTTCTCTTATATCTCACTTTTAATAAGTGCTTGTAATTTGGTCTGATCTTTGTAATTTGAGATAAATAAGTAATAATATTATGCTAGTTACAAAAGTCAGTAATTGTATCTATTTAAATCTTACATCGATGGTCCATCTTAAATTACTCAAGCCTTGATTGATTCAACATGACGGGATCAGAATTTGTTGACGCGTAAACTGTGTAAAACATATTTTTTTCATCACTATTTTATTATTAAACTCTTTATCTAGTTGAGGCGCCATCTGCTGACTCTAGGTGTTATCCAATACCATATACACGCATTAAAATAAGAGTACCAGGACGGTAAGATGTTTGAGACTTTATGGATGAATAGATCACTCTTTTTTATATTACGAAATGTGAAATTGTTATAAAGGGGAACGTCGAAAAAGGTTTCATATTGCTTCATTTTCTTATTTATTATAGATATAAGTAAAATCGGGTTTAAAAGTTTAATAAAAGGAAATTTCTATATGCAGATCAACACTAATTAGTTAGTGCTTTAGGTTTAGGTTTAAAGAGCATTATTAGGTACTCATAAGTATATGCATACACTACGAATTTTACATATTATGTTGAATATTTCTAGCATTTGCGCATTACAAGGTATTTTCTTCAAAAAGAAAATCATTATCATTATTTTTTTTTTTATTGAAAATATATTTATATAAAAATTTATTAAAAATATGGTAAAGACGCAAGAAGAAATCAACTCTCGTATAAAAATCGACATTTTCCTTTGAGGAGGAGGTATTATATCGATAACGAATAAACATTTAATAACGAAATTATTTAATTATGAAATGAAGCAAAATTGCGTTCTTATGGATTCGTTCGTTGAAAAGTCGTAAAGTGATCATAAAAGGCTTACTGAAGCTTACTGGTGTAATTACCTTTCTTTTTACTCTTCTTCCTTTGACTCAATACAAAATACAAATTAATAATTAAAAATTAATATTTATATTTAATTCTAGGCACAAATAGGCCATTGGGCCGTAACAAGACCAATTTACATTATTTGATCGTCCACGCTAGAAACTTGGCGTTCCTAAAAACACTACCGTTTTTATCTTAATGTAATATGTTGTAGATCAATAAAGTAATATTTAGTACCATAAAAACTCTTTACATTTTATTTCAGAGGAAAAAGAATCAAAATAATTGGTTCATTTACTTGATACTAGCTTTCGAATGCGGCTTCGCTCATGTTCCAAATTAATATTATTGTTTTTTATTTGTACTTAATACAATAAAAAAAATGTGTACACAGTTTCATGATGAGCGGTTGAGCAGGTTTCTTTTTTTTTTGTTTATTTATTATTGTAATACCTATTGTTATATTTACTGCATCTCTCGCTTATTAATTTTCATCGCAACAAATATACCTAATACATGAACATGCACCAATCAAATCAAAATCTACCCCAGAAATCCGCATCTAAAACGGACCAGTAGTTTTGGAGATAAATGGTAACATTGGTTTGCACAAACACATCTCACTCCAAACGCAATATGGCGTATATTGCGTTTTATGCGCCGGTAATAGCGTCTCCAGACATACAAAACCTCATTAATTTACCAGCACGACTGTACACGAAATAAAATAGTACGTGATATATTATGGTAAAGTAAAATAAATCGGGACAGTTAAAAACCATTACTTAACAGTTAAATGTTGCAGCCGAACTGGGGCGCGGTGAGCTGCGCCAAGCCAGTCAGTTTGGCTCTTGATTTGATAATGTGGCCAGTCTGCACAATATTCGTTAATGTTTTTATTTTGTAATTCATTTTGTAGTGCCATCGCTTTTTTGCAGACGAATAGGACCCGCAGGATCCGGATAATATACGGATGTTGTGCTGTTACTGGCTGCGTCCTTATGAGGTGTGGATGGATACACAATAAAAGGCGACACTTGCAATGACACGTCTATTCAGTCAAGTTACAAAACAATACTCATTTAATTATGATCGACACACTGTATTTATACTAATGCTCTGTAGCGGGTACAGTACACCCCCCTTACACGAAAATAAAATGATTTACAATATGTCACAAAAAATAATATAAAATGTAAAAAAATAAAAGCTATTTGGTACAAAAGTACATGTATAAAAGTATACAATTAGTAAAAGGTGTACAATTAATTATGAACTAATAATTACAGACAATAATATAAAAACGAATACAATTCAGGCTATTTTTATATTAAAGCCAACAAAAATGATCTTTTATTAACGTTATCTTATTTAAACTCTATTATCCGTGAAATTACTCTATTTAAAAGTCTTTATTCTCTCTATTTAGAACTTATGTTGTGCTTATTATATGACTTCTGTTATAATATGTTAATGGGTGTATGTTCAAAGAAAAGTCATTATATGTAGTTCATAATATTTGTTGCTTAATTCACTGATAACTTATAGGTACCTAATACTTGGTTAATTGGTAGTGCTGGTTAAAGAGTTGGTTGCCGACTGAGGAATCGTTGGACGACTCTCACGGCATAAGCCAAGCGTCCCTGACGCGGCATTTATTCACATGTGAGTGTCCCCTACAATGTCTATGGGCGTCTAAAACGTAAACTAATCAGTGTATATTTCTAGTCGGGTAAGTTAGGAAAATGTAAAAAAAAACCCACCTGAATGTATTCTTGTAACGTGCATAAATTCACTAGATGTAAACACTCACGCCAGCCAGTGGCTGAATCCTGTACTTTTCTGGTAGGAATACCAATATTATTAATGGTTACGACATTAAAATATCAATATTATTAACCGAACTAGCTTCCGCCCGCGACTCCGTCCGCGCGGATGTCGGTCTTCGCGTGGATGGATTATTTTCCTATGTATTTTTCCAGGATAAAAAGTATCCCATTTTATGCCCAGGATAATAAGGTATAATTATACCAAGTTTCATCGAAATCGAACCGTTAGTTTTCACGTGATGCCTGAACATACAGACAGACAGACAGACAGACAGACAGACAGACAAAAATTTTTTTAATCGCATATTTGGGTTTGGTATCAATCCAGTAACACGCCCTGCTATTTATTTTATCAATATTTTCAATGTACAGAATTGACCCTTCTACAGATTTATTATATGTATAGATAACTACGCAAGTTCTTTAATGTTTCTCGCCAAATCCCTTACACAAACACGCCAGCTGAAAACACCTTCGGACAATGCTCAACCAATCTGATGAAGGTACACCAGGCCTGATCTTTCTTACATCTCTCCGCATTATCTGTTTTGTTAACCTTTCACCTGCCATTACTTCTACACGTCCGAACCAACAGAGCCCTTTCTTTACACCGACACTTTCATTCAACTTAACCCAACTATTCGTTTTCTTTCGGAATGAAAAATATTTTATCTACACTAATGTTGTAACATTCTACTTATGTTTTCAATACTTGACTTATAATGACTACTGTTATAGCTCAGACAACAAAAAACTCAATTGACATTTTATTTT
>LUGF01000150.1:49530-59660 GCA_001625245.1 Calycopis cecrops
TTTATAACTCTTAGTCAGATGATAAATGTGTAAGTTTATTTATGCCTTCTTAAATAAACATGCATGCAACACATTTACATTACAAGAACCTGTTTCAGATATGCAAAACAGCAAAGCCCTTGATAAAACTAACACACCTAACAATAATTAATAGGTACATATTCTCAGGTTTGTAGATACCATAACAGGTTATTATTTATTTATTGAAACATTCGCAGAAACACTTATATCTTGTTTTCACGAACAATTAAACATTTTCTGTGGGGAACTATGGTAAAACATTAGTTGTATGCACGAATTTTTAAATGTCTACGTGCTGCCACTTGTTATTGCTATAAGAATATACAGGGTGGATACGAGCGAGAGGCATTAAATTAAACCACATATGAAGTGTATTATTTCCAGGCTACACAACAAATATCAGATCAATCGGAGCAATAGTTTAGCCACAGGAATTTTTTAAAGTTTTTTCTCACTTCGTACACTCTGTACCATCAGCTGTTCGAGCGCCCGACCGCCTATAGTCCGCCGGGGTCATTCACCCCATTCGAGGCTTAGCGACCTTACCGAGCGGCCGCGGCGGCGCGTATAAAGAGTGTTTACAAGTTTTCCTTATTTTTTCGCTATTTAACTTGTTTGAAAAAAGTATTTTCGTATACTTGTCGTAAACTTTTTTTTAATAGTCTCGGATTAACAATAGGCACTTATAGTATATGTGGTTAAATTTAATGCCTCTCGCTCGTATCAACCTTGTATTATTTCATTTAATATATCGGGTCTCTTAAATATATCGTCTATATAAATTGTCCAAAATTTCTTTGTGTAACTTAACTCTTTCGCATCAATCTTAAGGCTTCTCACACAATTCATACAATCTCATATAAATATTTTAAAAACATTAGGAACAAATGTAAAAATTAAGTAGGCTCTGTATATATGTATTTTGATTTCCTAAATAAGGAATAGACGAATCGTTATTCGAGGAGTGTCAAAAACTTATGGCTAATTAAAATTATATACGTAAGATAAAAAAACTTTAACAAAAAATATAAAAAATGAGATTAATCTAAAAACGAGATAAGTAAATAAAACTATTCCAAGGTATAAATTTTTATAACGATTACGTATATAAATATGTCTTATTTCTTACCCCTTTAACAGAAACATTTAGGTAATAAAATTAAGTAATGGATTTGAGCTCTATTCTCGCGTTCCTTGAAATATAATAGAGTAACTGAATTTAATTTGAGTTTGAGATCAGAATTGATATTTATTTTTTATAAAGTTTGGTACATAATTTTATAATAATAATATTTAACTCTTATTTCTACCCCCGTGTCGCATCTACTATAACCCCGTGTATAAAAACCCCGCAGTATATTGTTTGTAACAGAAAGAAATAAATATTCTAACCGGAACCAATAAAAAGAAGGCTTCTAGACACTTCCAGTCAATTTTAATTGAATTGACTATTACATACTATATAAATATTTTCACAATCATATTGTGTTCAAATTACATCTATTATTAAAAACACAGCACTAACTTGTGACAAGTACCTAATATTAGGTTTTTCGGACTATCGAAAAAAGTATGAAAAGGTAGGTTTACCTTTCATACTTTCTTCGATAGCCGTGTTGATAAATACTGGCTTCAAATAACTGAGCAAAACAATATTGTATCATAAATAATATAAATATTTGACACACAACACTTAAGTTTAATTAATTTATTACTGAAGTACAACCAATCTTTTGGTTGAGTTTTTAAACTCAAAGCGCCTAAAAGTAGTAAAATTGGTCATTGAATAAAATTATTTATTACATCACGTTGTTGAAACGCAACATCAAAAGGAATTGGTTAATGATAATATTTAAGTCATTGTCTGTGAATCTACGTGATTAATTTTGGGTAACATTTCTAAGCGCTAAATTCTAAATGTTAATGGAAAAATTCTTTAAGTTTTTTTGTTGGAACAAAATATACACTCACAGAGACAATAATACATAGTCAAAAAGAGGCATGTCTCAAACGAAAATATGGTAGAAAGAATATGAGTATGGTAGGCCTAGGGTTAGGGTGCAGCACTGGTACGATTATACCCGTTGCCTATAATCCTGGATTCTTAATTAATACTGTAAAAGGAGTAATAGAGACTATGTTTTTACATCTGTGGTTAAAATAATATCTATATTCGCTCTATTGTTTTTGGTATTTTCTGGTCTGAACGTAAAGTTTTTTCATATTCCTTTCTCTTTTTACTTACGATAGCTTGAGTAAAGTTAGTCTTTAATGTTTGTACAATATGTTGCATCATTGCATTTCATCGAGACTGACAAACTTTGCTTTACTTTATATCTTACTTATTTAGAATTACTTTGTCAAGGCATTTTAGTCGTCTACACGTACCTATATAAGAACTTTTTGAAGTGAAAACTACTATGGCAGGCAGCGGCGTTATATCAGGGGAAAATACTATGAGCTCGTGTCTGTCACATGCCATGTAGCATATAAGTGGACCTATGATAACGCAATGCGGCGCTACAAGTGTGTGCTTGTACATAATCTGACCTTGTGCATCGTCATGTAAAAGCAGGTGATGGTGATTGACATCACCCGCTCTAAGTCAGTATGTCGGATGCATTAAGCGTGACGTTCATACTGTCTCCAAAAATGTGCCACGCAGTTTGCAGTGGCGTAAATACATCGTTGGCAAACTTATTGGATAAAGCCCCTGCATCTGTTAATAAAATGTTATAAAAAAAACTAATGTCATTGGTTGAGCTGAACGCTTTTAGGATTATGATACATTTATGGAACATCAACACTCATTTGTTGAGTGGCACCGCATAGTCACGCCACTGGTTACGTAATGTATCACGCCGCCTTGAAGACTTGCGTGTAATTGACGAGCACGAAGAGCAGCAACGAGCCGACTGACGAGCCGATCTGCGTGACGACGCCGCACGCACGCATCCCCTGCGCGCCGCCGCGCCGCGCCCACACGAACACCCACATGCGAGCGTACGACACGCACGCAACCACGCACACCCACGACAACACCTGCAGAAAACGACATTACTATAACACGGTTGTAAAAAGGTAAAAAAAGGTAATAAAATCACCAAGTAAAAGGAGAATGGAGTAAGATCATGACTGTGAGCTTTGGTTACTTCTGGTAGTGAGGGGTATATAAATGCTGATGATCTTACACAACCCTGAAGGATGAATTTTGATTTATAGTTGCATTGCATACTGTTAAAGTTTGTCCACAATGGCAGCTGACAAGTTCTGCTGATAATAGACGACGGTGTATTTTATGCCTAAATGTATGTCCTATCTATTGTCTATCTCAACAAATCTACGTATTATCTATAGTTTAACAAGTAAATTAATACATTATGGTCACAGAAATATACACATGCCCCAAACTGTCGTACTAATACAAAAACCAATTCATTTACTGTGGGACTAAAGTTAAAAGGCGTTAAAACGCCAGTGACCTAATCACATAGAAACAAAGGTAGTAGCCAAAGCCTTTGTAGATGCGACATACATTGTTATTTACTTATTTAGTACACAAACGCGAGTACTCACAGCCTAAATGCTCTCGCAGAATGCAGGTACTACTATGTATATACATGTAGGTGTTACTATGTAGATAGACTTACTATCATTATCCGACATGATTTAAGAGACTATCAATTTTACGAGACACAAAGCTGATAACGGTATCATCGCAACTACTAAGAAATATAATTTCAGTATTGACCAAATACGATAAGTGTTAAGACAGACACATAATAGAGCGCATTTGAAAGTAAACATAATTCGTATGAAGACTCACCACTAGCGCCTCGCCTATGGGTTCAGTGTAGAGCGGCGGCGTGGGGCTAAGTAGCGCAGTGGCGAGCATGTACGACAGCGGCAGCGACGCGGCCGCCAGTAGCGCCGCCAGCGCACGTGCCCGCAGCGGCCGCAGCCACACGCCCGCCAGGCACGCCGCAGGGTTCGCCGTCGCGCCCAGCGACACCGCAAGGTGGTACGCGCGGGACCCATAAGGCCTGCACGAGTATGTCTGGATCGACGGCATCACACCACTCGCTAGCGCGTTTAGGAACGTCATCAAAACCAGCACCGACACCCACTTGGGTTGAAATAGGGACTCCTTCGGCGTAGACGTCTCAGCCTCCTTGGCCACTTCGGTCGGCTTCACTCGCTCCGATTCAAACGCGGAGCTGTTATTGACGATCGAAAAACTCACTAAACTGAGTGCGGAGAGACACGCGAGTATCATCAAGAACACTGTAGAGTTGAACAGCGGCGGTTTATTGCCGCCGACACCCTGTATCAGAGACAGGATACTGGGTAAGAAGCCGCTGAGGCCTTCGCCAACCAGAAACGTGGTGAGATATATGTCGCGGAAGTGCCTCATGTGCGGGTAGAACAGCACTGAGCTGGTGCAGCCGACGAGCGCCGCGAAGAACGTCAGCACCAGATACGCGACGGAGCGGTCCTCCTCTCCAATCGTGACCGTTTGGTCGTACAGGAACGCGTTCAAAATGAGCGACAACATGCCGATCCCGAGCAGGGAGTGAATGTATACGGCGTCGGGCACTTTCGGTAGCAGTCTCTTGAGGACTGCATATATCACGAGGCCGACATTGGCCAGTTGGATGGCCACCACCATGAAGGACGGGAGCTTCCAGCGCTCGGGCAGGTGTTCGACGAGCAGCGGCAGCTGCACGAACAGGCCGTTGACCCCGAGCCAGGTGCCCAGGCCCCAGCACACCATGAGCACGTCGACCAACACGCGCCGCTGCGTCCCCCGCATCTTCACAGTGGCGGCGTCCCCCAAGCACAGCGCCCGCTGCTTCTCTTCGTTTAACCTACACAACAAAGTTTATTTAGAGCGCTCGCGTTACAATCCGGTTTGCCGATACGTTTCCAACAGGCGAGCAGATGTTGCAAGTTTTTACACGGTTCCCAGTTATCTTTATCTGTATCCGATAGCGCTATAAACCGATGTTATAGACTTTACAGTGCTGTAATTGTCACAAATGTATTTCCCGCGCAGCACGCGGAGGTACACTTGCGACACAAAAGTATTTAGGATGACGACTGAACTTGAAGTTGACGAAACCGGAGTGGCTGCGGAGCGCCACATCGCAAGTCGCGGCGCGCGGTGCCCCGCGGGTGCACAATATGTTATTGTTCATTGCATGCCATAACATTATTTAACCGCCTTCAAAAAAGAAGGTGAGCTGTTTGCACGGTATGTATGTATGAAATATAATGTCTGAAAGAGGTAGAGCCAGACTGCATGCTTGCATGCAGTCGAATTGATCTCGATTACACGAGACCGGCGTAAAGTGACAGCTAGCAGCAGGAAACTAATTGAGGTATCGAAATAATTTTTTCACTAGTATTTTTTATTTTTGACAAAGAATATGGCGAGCTATTTATCAAAAATAGGTAACATTCTCCATGACACGACGGACACGAGTCCGGCGTAAAGTGACAGCTGTGCTGTCGCGTTTCATGCGGTGTGTAAGTAGCCGGTGGCCCGGGGAGGTGCGAGAGGAAAGGAGGGCAGCGCATTCTCTATGCGGATGTTTGTGGGCGTCGGTAGTCATGAAAATGGCTCCGACTGCTCGTTTGCCCTCCTATACCACAAAAAAATGTATCTGAACTGATATCATTTGAATGCGGTTTTCAGAAAAGTATTTATAACAATTAAGGATCACCTACACTTATTATCTTAATAATATTATAAATGTGAAAGTTTGTCTGTTTGTTTGTTTGTTTGTTTGTTACTTCTTCACGTAAAAACTGCTGAACCGATTTTCATGAAATTTTGCACACACATAGAGGGTAACTTGGATTAACACATATGATAGTTTTTATCCCGAAAAAATGTTCCTGTGGGATGCTATGAGATGATGACTTTAATGTATTTGTTACTCCTTCACGCTCAAACTACACAGATGTTCATGAAATTTGACATATGGTTAGAAGGGAACCTGTAATAATATACCTACAGGATAGTTTTTATCCCGAAAAAAATTGTTTTGGGTTTAGATTTTTGACCGATTGGGTTGAAATTTTATATGGATATTTCGATGGTTACCTGGATGGTAAAAAATACAATTGGATCCGATAGGTGGCGCTGTTCTCGGAATGTCAACTTTTAAACGGCACAACCGATTAGGTTAAAATTTTATATGGATATTTCGATGGTTACCTGGATAGTAAAAAAAATACAATTTGATCCGGCAGGTGGCGCTGCTGTCTTGGATCCGGTAGGCGCTGTTGTCGGAATGTCAACTTCTAAACGGCTGAACAGATTGGGTTGTAATTTTATATGGGTATTTCGATGGTTACCTGGATGATAAAAAAATACAATTTGATCCGGTAGGTGGCGCTTCGATCGGAATGTCAACTTCTACACGGCTCAACCGATTGGGTTGAAATTTTATTTGGTTTGAAGCAGTGCAAGTTGATCATTTGAGATGAATGCACAATGTCCCATAAGTACGCAGTAGAAGCGGTAAATCGCAGCTAACAAGATATTCGCGGCAACCAGGCTGTAAAGGGTGGAGTTGTTGTTTTACTGGCTGGTGATTTCAGACAAACGCTGCCAGTTATTGAAACAGACATACCGGCTGACGAAATCAATGCCTGTCTGAAATCAGCAACGCAATGGATCCAAGTTGAAAAGTTTCATTTGACATGTAACATGCGAGTTTATCTTTATAATAACCAGGAATCTGGTGCTTATGCAAGTAAGCTGTTGGAAATTGGAGAAGGTCGAGTTGTAACTTATAGAGATGGACAAATTGAATTCAATGAAGAATTTTGCCATCCAGTTACCATGGAGACAGAGTTGATTAAGAACGTTTTCCCGAATTTGGAGATCAACATAAATAATCAGGAGTGGTTATGTGATAAAATGACTCCTTTTATAAAATAAATTCGTTCATCTTGAAGGCGGTAGCAGGTGAATCAAAAATTTATGAATCATTTAGACACGGTTATGAGCAGTGACGACAGCACTGTTTATTCCGTTGAATTCTTAAACTCTTTAGAATTTACAGGAGGGGGTGTGAAGGTATCACACAAATTAGAATTGAAGGTTGGAGTTCCAGTTCTACTGATGCGTAATCATGACGCTCCAAGATTATGTAATGGCACAAGACTACTTATTACAGATCTGGGTAGATTTATTATAAAAGCCACGATCCGAACAGGAACAGCGAAAGGAGAAACTGTATTAATACCCAATCATTTGCCGTTTCAATTTAAAAGGCTGCAATTCCCATTGAGACAGGTTTTTGCAATGACAATAAATAAATCCCAAGGCCAAACGCTGAAAGTGGCAGGAATACATCTCGGCACACCATGCTTCTCACATGGGCAATTATACTTTGGCTGCTCTCGTGTTTCAAATTTGTAAAATGTATATGTGCTGGCTGTAAATAACAGATCACGCAACATTGTGTAATGTGAAAAACTTTTAAATCAAAATTATCATGTCTGTCACAGCACGTTCACTACGACTACTTCTCTTCAAATTCAAATTCTTTATTGTGGGATGTAGTATGCACACAAAGATCTTAATTTCTATAATAGATGTTCTAACATCCTACCATAACAATGGTGTACAATAATTAATTAATTATAAATTTACTTTAATTCTAAGTAGGGAAATAAAATAGAAACATATTATGTCATTAAATTACATTATTAAATTAATAAAATATCTTTAATTATTTTATCTACATTAATGTTGTCACATTCTACTTATGTTTTCAATACTTGACTTGTAATAACTACTGTTATAGCTCAGACAACAAAAAACTCAATTTAAGCAATTTCACATGATGTTATAATATCCAAATCGATGTCGTAAAATCTCATTATAACACTGAGTGAGAGCGAGAGAGAGAGAGAGAGAGTGGTGAGAGAGCCTTATTTCAAAATCCTAACAGTGCGCGTTCGCTCCTGATTGGCCCTGCGCGCGCTGCAGCTGCGCTCTCATTGGTTCAATGCCAGCTTGCGAAGGATTTGCGAGAAAGAGACAAAGCTCTACAAAAAAATGAAAGCAAAAATGAACGCCACAGACAACGAATAATCTACCTACTGTTTAGTAGAAATTTAAAAGTAAAGTCATGTGATTTTTTCTCATTATATTTCAACATTGAAGCTAGTATTTTAACATTGAATTATAAAAAGTATATATTTACGCGCCGCAATTTTTGCAATCAAATTAAAGTATTTAATAAAAATATTTATCTTCAAAGAACATTACATTTTAAATCGTCGGTCAAGCAGTCGTCGCCTCGTCGGTCAAACAGTCGTCGGTCCTACAACGAATGGGACAATACGCGTGAATTTAATGTTTCGCAATGTTTGATTAATTGATTAATTGCATTAGTGAAGATAAAGTAGTGTATGCAACTGCATATAACACGGGTATTAAAACACTCGTGAGGTACTATTTTGAAACTCGCATTCGCTCGTTTCAAAAACTCACACTCGTGTTTTAATACCCTTCGTTATACGACAGTTGCATAAACTACTATTATTAATTCATCTAATAATCTTTCACATTACATCTCCTGATTAGTTATGTTTTATTTAATTCGGGGAAAACGTTTGTCTCCGTAGTAACTGGATGGCAAAATTACAACATATAATAACAATAAATGATGATGATGAAACTTTTCAACGTGGACCCGCCATAGCGTTAATGATTTCAGACAGGCGTTGATTTCGTCAGCCGGTATGTCTGTTTCAATAACTGGCAGCGTTTGTCTGAAACCACCATTGAATATATTTACTAAAAACTAACTTGGGGGCGATATAAAAATAGTATTAAAACACTTTTCAATATTTTTTAAAAAAAATTTGTCTATCTGTTTGTCTGTTTGTCCAGACTATCTCCGAAATTACTGGACGGATTCGCATGAAACTTTTTGTGGTGTATAAATACTAAGCTTGGTTAGCATTTAGAACACTTTCCACTGCCTAATATAATTATGGTTATAAATTTTCTTATCACTACTTAGTATAAAACAAATTCGATTTCCGCCGTCTGTGTGTCTCTATGCTCGATATATATCTATATCTATATAGATCTTTAAAACAATGCAACAGATTTTGATGGGATTATTTATAAAAACACTTCATTTTTGAAGTCCGAAATCTATGCGGGCGAAGCCGCGGGCGGAAGCTAGTTATTATATATATTACACAAATTACTTTAAATATCTAAGGAGATTCTCAGTTTCAATTGACCCTAACAAGTAAACAACTATTTACTTCTTGAATAAATCAAATAATAAAACGATCACACACTATTGTATGTAACTGCTATACTTAGCAAAACTATAAAACACTCATTTTGTAGATATATTATACTTATTCTATAGGAACGTATTTTCCGTTTCAACTACGTATCCTATGGTTAAGCATTACATTTTATTATGTTTTTTATAATGACTTATATTTTACTGACCTCATGAATATCCTACAATTATTTCCTTATGATGACTTTCCTCATTACACGATAATTTTACTGGCATGTTTCAGCTATACAATGGGGTAATTTAGACCACCCAACTGAAGTAAAATTTTAGTATTGATTTTCATTACCGTAGTTACAATGACATAACATGTCATATTTATTTTATAAGTGCAAAAAAAAATCACTTAAATCTAATTTTGAAGTTTGAATTTGAATGACAACTTCTATTGGCCTCGCCCGATGTGAGATTTTTATAACGCTCACGCCAGCTTGTTCCCCAAGTAAAACGAGCGTATCTAAGAAATTTTACTTGACAAATTAGTGGAGTGCCTGGAGCATAAAAAACCGTGAAACCTCGGAATAGAGTTACAGTGAATGGATTAATATGATCGATGTGGGATATTGTTTTTTAAACTCTAAATTGCAATGTTTACCCATTATTTTTTTGTGCATTTCATTTTTTTTTTTTTGTTTTTTTTTATCAAATTGTTATAAAAAAATATAATGTTTGACCATATATTTTCACTTAAAACAGTATTTTTTTTATTTATATGTTAAATCTTACCCGAGTAGACATAATATAGGAACATTTTTCAAAGAT
>LUGF01000170.1:15767-40125 GCA_001625245.1 Calycopis cecrops
CAGCCAATCCCCTCTACTTCACTTTGGTGGTTATGCTAGAGAGTTACCAACTTCCCCAGTCGTGACGGCCCGATTGTGCTGCTAAACAACATTGACTAACGCTGTAAATAAATGTTACATAACGTACAGATACAGATGTAAAATGTGCTTATGAACTCGTCAGTTTTATCGCTTTAGTAATAAAAATATAAGTTTGTTCGAGTCCACGACGGTGTACCTGATTGTGTACGGACAGAAGCGACATAAAACAGGCGCGCTGGTCCGTGAACAGGATACGTGTTATTTATTACACGAACACAATATTATACAAACGAGATATCATAAGTCGAAATAAACACTAAAACTTTACGTGTCAAATAAATATAGGCTCTTCTTCTTTCCTTGTTTTTAATTTGGTATAAGAAGGGTTTGGTATTTTTGCATTTTGCATAGTCAAAGAAGTTAAAAATGTAAATGAATAAACATACACGCTGCGAATCTTACTTAAACGTTGTTTGTGGATCGCAATTACTCATTAAACCAGTGCAGCAATCGACCAACTCAGTAAAGGGACCGGTCTGTCGTCAAAGTGCATCATATTTAATGGCATCTTTCTTCATATCTCAAGACATCGACAAACATCGACATACATGGAGGCAGATAATGATCTAAAGAGCAGTTCCTTGCTCTATGAAGGAACAAAAATAAAATCAGGACGAGGAGCACGCAACGTAATTCCTCCGCGCTAAACTAAACCTATAGAAACATTTAATGTGTACGTTTTTCACCTCGCCCTTTTTGCTTTATGAATCCTTCTCTTGAATTTACGTGCAAGATAATAAGTGGGGTCTGAGAGCATGTATTAATGCGACAGTTTTAGTGGATATGGAAACTGAATTTAGCATTCTTGCTCTAATTTTAAACAAAAAATAATTTATTTTAAAGTTGCCGTGGCCGGTAAGATATTGTTCAAAGCAATTAATGATTCATCTCTAGTTAATGTTTCGATAGACGGTAACGTGAACACGGAAAAAATGCGAACATCGTTGCATTTTATTTGGTGAAAAAATTCAAGGTTGTGTGTATATTTTCATTATTAGGGTTAAGTTTTATAACTTAAGGCTATAAAAACCAAAAATAATGAAATCACTCTTCGAGTCACATCCTGTTGCCACTCTACAGCTCCCAGCCTTCAACCCTTCAGTGACAGTTGTTTCTTGTCGTCATTTTATTTTAAGGCCTTGGAGCATGTTCTACTGTACGTAGAGTAACTCGCTCTTATTTACCTTATATTCCTCGGCAGGCCGACCGACGCCCAAAGTTCACACAAAACTCGATATCACAATATATTTCATTTCATTGTAAAATAATATCGGAGTCTGAAATGCTTTTTAACTAGGCAACATTTGCCTTCTTTGTTTTATATAATACTAGCTGCGCCCCGCGGCTTCGCCCGCGTAAATTTCGATATCGTGGAAAATCATTCCATGGCATCCCTCAGGAACATTTTTTCGGGATAAAAGCTATCCTATGTTACTTCTAATACCTCCAAGAACATGTGTACAAAATTTCATGATGATCGGTTGAGCAGTTTTCGCGTGAAAGGGTAACAAACAAACTTACATTCGCATTTATAATATTAGTAGGGATGTACTCATACGTGCATAATCAAAACGTGCAATAGAATTTGGTTTCCATTACATTAAAATAGATTCAACGAAACCGTTTTGAAATAAATATCGTATCATAAATCTTAGGGCGTCTTCATTCTTATTAATACTTAGGGCGTCTTCATTTTGGTCTGCGTTTCGCTACATTAGATTATATATTATAGAGTTTTAAGTTGAATTCCAATTATTTATTTCTTTAAAAATAAAATAAATAAAAATAAAATATATTTTATATCAGATTCTTCATCCATATTATGTTAGTAACAATACGCTTACGAACTATGTTAGGAATAATTTAAATATCTATTTTATCTCATATATCTGTTGCACTCACGTGGCGCACCGGCTACATGTAGGTGCACATGCACCCAGTGCGCCATGATAGTGCAACACGGCTGGTCACTGATGACCTTCAGAATGCTGTTGGCGCTCCCACGCACTCTGCACATCATGGACGCAATCCTTTTCCGTAGGACGGCATTAAACCCATCCGTGTCGGTTTCGGCAAACATTCCTGATTCGCGTCTTTAAACAAAATAAATTATCATAAGCACTTTGGTAACAGCAGTATTTTAGTGGTTGTTAATGCAAAACTTATAAATTGTATCACAATATTATTACCTATATCACAAAAAAACATATTCAAATAGAATAAAACGACTAAAAGTACGTTTTTTTACAATAATAGAAAAACTATTTATTTTATTAATTAATAAAATATTTTTTATTTAAAACACAACATATGAAAGCGTTCTTGGGACATTCTATAATATATCCAACTACCGTTGTTTCATAAACATGAGCGGATACAATCGGATTGATTAAAACTCTTCATAATATTATATTACTGAAGTTTCGACCTCTTTAGAAGAGTATTTGATGGAGTGTCAACATTTATGTATTCTTAAAAAATCAATATATTGACATATACATCAAAATATTAAATATCATACATAAATCACACCTCATGGGACAATATAATAGGTACGCAGCGATTTGCCGCTAGTCGGACGTCACCCTTATGACAGTGATGTAACGTATGGAGTTTCCTCCATACTTACGTCTCACTTAAAACCTCTTTGTTTGATAAAAAAAGATAGATTTGAATACATATAGAACGAGAGTGTAGAATTGTATTTGTGACAGGTTGAAAAAAGATTTTCGGTATGAAAGGGGATTCGGCTTCGAGCCGTGCAAAGCAATGTACATATTCTAAAATAGGCTCGTTAATAACAAATGTATTAATATAAGAAAGTTCAGCAATAATTAATATTAATAGTTATGTGGTTTTATATTTCTTTAGATGTAACCCAGCTGGGAAAGAGTGATAGGGAAACATTAGTTAGGTTTTTCAGGTGATACCGCTCCACATCTACCGAGCTACGTAACCCCATATACGTCTGGAGCGGAATTATCACAGTATTGATTAAATTGACGGAGCTCTCCAGCGGTTCCGCTCCACTGATATTTTTTCATCTGTTTGTATTGGATTTGTTTTTAGACAAACAATTAATACACAGGTTTTATTTATGGACCTTTGTGTCGATATTTATTTGCGGTTTACATTCTGACTTTTATTTACAATAGATTTATTTTATTCGACCTATTTGATTTTAACAGAGCCGACGTATGGGATTTCGCTATCTTGCTTTGACCTACGCAATTTTTTTCAGTGTACATTTTCAATATTTATTTTTTTATAACATGATTATCATTAGTAAGAGGTACTGTCATGCCGCGACGCAGCCAAATTAGGTCTATACAACCGGAGGGATACTTCTCGCTCACATGCGCCTCCTTAAAGTGACAGCTATGCGTCTGTGAGTTTCATCATTTATTTCGCAGCAAAATTTATGTCTATTGGATTTTAAATTTTATTTTAAAACTATTAGAATACAAAATAATAAGTATCTATTCAACATGTAGGTACGCCCTCGACCTGCCGCCACCAGAAATTGTTGTTAATACAGAATATACTAAATAATAATTTTAATTTACAAACTAATTACACGCCGGAGGCAGGCGATGGCGCGCTAATTGCAAATATGGCCGCTAGTGCAATTCAATGATATTTGTACTTATTTTAATTTAAATTTATTATATTAATTTATTATATACCTGGATTTGGTCTAAATGATTGAAGTATTTCTACATTTTAAAGCTAGTCAAGTAAATGTCAAATGATGTCGGCTGGTTGAAAGGAAAATGCACGTATTTACCAGACCCTTTCCCAGTGCGTTATATAAATGTGTACCACAAATACAAAAGTTCATTTAAAGAGATAATTGATGTTAAGTACAAAATGTCAAAATTTACAAACATACCTTGAAGTGACGACTTTCTTTATTCATTCAGAAAGCATTGAAAACATTAAAACAGTTTTCTTGTGTAAAAATAAATAATTAAACAGATAGAAGCACTAAGACGAAATTAATTACTTTCCTCAACTTGAAGAAAATTGCATTTGAAATTCAAAACCTGAACATCGCCGTTGTCTGTGTTGTGACGTGAGCCTCTCGACTGCGGGATCAATTACCGGTACATCTGCTATTGTGTGCGGCCTCCGTACTACTGACGGAGAGCTGGCATTGTTCGACGTGAGCCTCTCGACCGCGGGATCAATTACCGGTACATCTGCTATTGTGTGCGGCCTCCGTACTACTGACGGAGAGCTGGCATTGTTCGACGTGAGCCTCTCGACCGCGGGATCAATTACGGGTTACATTACATCTGCTATTGTGGATCAATTACCGGTTACATTACATATGCTATTGTGTGCGGCCTCCGTACTACTGGCATTGATCGCTGCTCCGGTGGATCCTACTTAATGAAAACGATTTTATTTTCTGTTTTAACATTTAAATCGTGTGCACAATATAAATAGGTACAGTATATATTTGTCTATAGTTAGTCTGTAGTTTATGGAGAGAGAGTTTAATGGCAGGACAACAGTGGAGTGGCTACTGACAGCTACCAGCACATCACCGTGACGAAAGGGCTGCAGATATACAATATATGATATGCATCATCTGTCAACTCTGATCTGTAAGGTTTGTCCTTCTTCCACTCTGGGACAAGCATATGCAACAATATTTTAAGAGAACATAAGGCCAGATGTAGACGACACATATTTTTAACCGTACATCGTGTTAGTCGTATCCTTAATGAAACGTGTCAGCGTGTACAAGACACGATGTCGGTAGTTGAGATGTGTCAACAAAGCGTCGCGGTCGTACACGAGTACGTCATCGAGCTCCGCCAGCGCTTCAACACGAACAGCGGCGTACACACTCGGGATTAGCCGTCTGTTCTGTGATTGTAATACAATGTATCTAAATATTATTCATAACATCATATCAGTTATGGTTGATAATGCAATACCAGCTAGGCATAAGATGATTCAGCAATTTACAATTCCCGAGCGACACTGCATACAGGATAAATGGTCCATTACAATAAAAGAAAAGAAACGAGAACATGGAATAATAAGTGACATTTCTGCAACGAATATATTTCAAAAGCGTACTTTTGTACAATGTAAGGCGTTAAGCGACAATCTTCTCTGGCGCTCGATGATTCAATTGAATTCATGAACGCGAGCACCAGGTCTTTTGTGACATAACTAGGTGAGGGAGGCGGTGGGCAGTGTATAGGAACTTGTCCTCCTTAATGATACGTTTACTGATAGCTCTTGTACTTTTTGCTCGCTCTTCTTCTTCTTCCTTTTCTTCAACGTATAGCCACCTACTTCTGAGCGAAGGTCCCCTTCATTTCGAAATTCGAGCCATTTTGCACTAAACTTTTTTATTTGACCTGTATAAATACATAGCAAAGAACCGGTCAAGTGCGTGTCGGGTCTTGTTTTTTTTTAATCTTTATTTTAGTTTGGGAGTTTTTATCCAACAAGGACATGAAGACCCCATCGTACCCTATTACATATACTTGTGACCACATAATATTAACATTATGCGTTATATTATTATCTCTGAACAACCATTATCAAATTACATATTAATGTTTTGGATATATCTGATATTGGTTGTGACAGTACTTGTACAGTTGAGGCGACTAGTCTCTGGTAGCTACCCATATAGTTTTTGAGCTAAACTACGGACAGACGGATGGACAGATAGGTAGATGGAACGACGAAACTACAATGGTTGCTTATTGACTACGGCGCCCTTAAAAAAAGCATTTATTTTACAAGTTATATCTACAAAATAATGTCACAAAAACATTAAAGATGAGTAGGACGTGAGCTTCCTTGTAAAGGAAATTTTATTTGTTCTTAAAATAAATAAATTTCGAGAAATGTGTGATGAGGAAGTAATGTATTTTATTGTTTCACTGCGACTTGAGTTTCTGTGAATTCGTGTATTTTCCGCCGACTCTGTATTCATTTTCCGATCACGTAACTCTTTCTGTCTCCACAAATGCGTGTTTAGAATGTAAAGGCCTAATAAGAAAACAAACAATTACATTCATGTATATATAAGTACAAGGTATAATCAGTGTTCTTTCAAGGGTTCTAGACAGTATTGCTGCTACACTCTCTCAATATTCTTGATACTGAGTCAGTGAGTAAAATTAATGGCCCGGGATGTTTTCTACCATCATCTAGATACCATACTTACGCGCTAAAAATTAATTATGCTTACTTTTGTCGCTACCATGTTCTACTTACCTTTTGTGAGGTCCAGGGGATTGCTGAAGTATGAGCATCACATAACATTTCTCCGTTCGGCAGCACATTTGTATGAGTTGTGACAACTCTTAACGTATCCCGCTACTAAGGCTTTTTTTTACTTTCATAAGCATCGTAATTTTCGGAGTTTCTTTTTATTAATGTTTTATCTTACTTTGTAGTTGATTTATTATTTGTGCACTGAATGTTTGTTCGCTGCTATGAGATATTACGCGACTGCGCCAGAAGAAGGGTAATGTTTTTCGAGCGTATGGGATGTACGAAGTACATACACAATACACGTGAACACAGATACATAGTAATATGTATGTAATGAACGCTCTATTACGTCAGAGCCTATCAGTGTTGTGTTATATAGGTATATAATATAACACCAACGGGTATAAATGTTGATGATCAATATCTTTATTGTTTTATACAAAATGTCACAAGCTGCCGTACTGTGAAAAACTGAGAAATGAAATTTTAAAACAAAATACTGAAACAGAAAGAAACTGTCTAAACTATAAACTAAATTGAGTTTAAATGAATGTTAGGTTAATGTCGTCCATTTACTCACAATGCGGGCAACTAAGTTAGCCCACATTACCTTTGACTGAAACTTTAATACTTTTTATCTAACAATCTTTATGTACCTCTAATAAGAATCATGCTGTATAACTGCTGAAGTGAGGCTTGTCGCTCACACGATACCGGTGCGCGGCGTAAAGTGACAGCTGCTTTGTCGCGTTTCGCGTGGATTGTGAATCTTCTCTCTCCTTACCCTTCACTACATATTACCTGTTACTAAAAATGTCGATACTAAAGACTGCTTGTATTGTACAACAAAAGAATATTGATAGTGAAAGAATAACACCAACCCTGTAGCCACTACGCACATGTGATTTATCTTCTTATTAAAAACTCTGCGGCTTCCAGGCACAATATTTGCATCAGCAGCAACTCGCGGAAATAAAACACCTGGCGCAGAACAAATTACAAATATCTGAGGCGGATTCCCCTCCGCCGCTTTCATTCGGAAAGAAAAATACCGATATATTCTTTTGTAATAATTTCAAAACAAATTTCCACAAATCTCATTTATATTGTTTACACAGTAGGTAGGTAGCACGTAGGCTTACTACATAAAAAACTGGCCTAGTCCGAGTCCGTTTTTGTTCGGCTCCGGATCATTTCTTATAAAAAAATTAAAAAATTAAAGTTCTCCTGTAATAGGTCAGCTGGAAGAGATTCCCATTTGAAATAATCTGTACCTTTGTACTCAAAGTATTGTATGTCTTTTTTTTACATATAAGTGTTTTAAGTGTACAAGAATATATAAATAAATAAATAAATAAAAAAGCACGTTTGTTGTATAAAAGGGAGCTTCCTTAAATAATTATTATTAACGTTTCTATTAACGTACTACATCGTATAATCATAATAACTTGTAAACTTCTAAAGTAAATTGTGCAATAAAATATAAAAGGTAAGCAAAGATATTTTCACAAAAATATTATATTCTTACCCGCCCCAAATCAGGTCCATCCTTAAGGATTACAAAACCCTTCCAGTTATTAAAGGTCCCCTCGTACCCTTAGCTCAAGTATTTCGCTAATACCCGGTATTACGCCGCTTTTGTCGTTAAAATAACAAATTTTCTTGTTCTAAACTACAAAAATTTATGGCGAGAAAAATAAACAAGAGGAATAGTTTGCCTACCAGTGTTGTCTCTATGTGTAATATTCTTCAGTTACTCTTATTTGTAAGAAATGTTTACAAAAAAATAATTACATCTTATTCTAAATATTGTTTTCTGTATTTTATTTGAGAGATAAATATAAATAAAAAGAAGTTATCTTTAACTTCCATATCCCTTGCTGAGCTCACTGATTTATGAACTTTAATTCATTTATTCACTCATCAGAAGACGTCCACATTCTATATGGGCCTTTCCCAGAGAGCACCTCAAAGCTGAATTTCAAATGGACTTCAGACCTTACTAATTAACAATATCTAATATTAATCTTGCGTAATTTTGAAATTAATCTTTCACGTTCCCCGCGGTTGAAACCGCAAGCTCAACTTGTGATATTGAAAGGTAAAATTTAATGTTTATACTCTCACTTTTTTTTATACCAACTCATTTTCATACGTACCGAATACAAACAGAAATCGTGATATTCAGTGATATCGTTTCGGAGGAGCATGAAGGCTGATCAATATTTTAGTTTAAAAATTTTATTAGGTATCGCGATTACCTAACCATTTTTTTGGGATAACAATACATTAGCGTTATGTATGAAAAAAAATTAAGTTAATATATTTGTTATTAGTTTACGCAATTATTTTACTGGTTGACAGTCTATTTCTAATAGGGTTCGGTTTTTATCTTTTAGGTACAGAACCCTAAAAAAGTGATTTCACTGCAGATTTGACGCGGTTATAATTACGGATTACAAGTTGTCTACTGTCTGTACCACGCAGTTTAATCAGTTCCACAACTGAACCCCTAACTAATTGCTGAATTCCCGGAGCGAGGTCGTTGACCCGTGTGATTGCATTACCAACTACCCGCACGGATTCTCCCGCGGTCACTACAACTTTGCTCAACTGTGGCTCTGTGGTGTACTCACATTAACTGCTATCAAAGTCGATGTAACACAGAAGTGAGTTCAATTTGTAATTTATTTATAGTTATTTTGTAAGCTAGTGTCTTTCTTCTGGTCTACTAGGCGGTAATGTACCTCCGAGGAATTATTATGAAGACTTTTTGTACCCCCACCCCAAGGGAGGGGCCCTTACAATGGAATAGTGAAACACAGCCCTGCTTCTAAATGATAATTTATTTTCTTATTTTTATAAAACGGCAGTCTGATCTGGTTGGAGAGAGATCAGGACTTAGTAAGAAGCAGTTTCATGTTTCATAGCAGCCGAATTTGCCAGCAGGACCTTACCCACTACCACAAAACCTTTGGGTATACGGGACGAATCAAGGGAGATGCAAGGGGTTGACTTACCGGCTCCGTTACATCCTACAAATTGTTCAAGTGCCCTCTCGTTAATCCACTCTCCCTTTTCTGGGGCCTCACGTCACAGAAGCAGAAGCCGTCATCGGCCATGTCAGTTGTGGATTTAGCAGCAACGTTTTTATGTATCCTTACTCTTCGTGTGCTGTCTATGCGCAAATGTCTTAAGCCAACCTAAATTTGTTTCTGTTGCGACCAAACCCTGGTAATAGACTAGACTCACTGTCGTCCTAAAGATGCCATCCAATATTTCGCTTGTTTTTGTACAAGTGACATTCCCACAGAACATGGTCTCAACTTCATAAACACATGGATAAGAATATGATAATTCACATAACGTAATTATGTGCAGGCGACCTCAAAAAGACCAGCTCTCGCTTACACGATACCGGTATAATGTGACAGCTGTGCTGTCCCATTTAGCGCAGTGCGTAAGTAACAGCTAGCCCCTGGAGGGGGAAGGAGAAAGGAAGGCAAAAGAAGTCTGTAAAATTACAAATTGCTCGATACAAAATCCATTTCCTTTTCTATCCAAAACAAACAATTAAAGTGCGTCAACCTTTTTTTTTTAAATAAAGGAAGGATTTTTTCGGGGTTTGATCTGCGAATCACGGGGCGAGTTGTGTCTCTCAGCTCACCCGATTGTCTTCACAATACAAAGCGTCTGTTTTGACCAGCGCGTCGTATTATTTGTGCCCCCTCATACGGATTGCGGTGAACAGTGATTATACCTACTTGAGCGTTGATTTTTAGTTCTAATAAAACCCATTTAATTTATGGTATGAGGTGGAACTTGAGAGTAATATTACCGCACTACAGCTGAATCATCTAAGAATTTCCGAATAAACTCCGTATGGATGTGTGACCATTGTAGTATTGATTGTATCGATATTCAAATTGTTTTTATAAAAAGCACAATATAATACATATAGTAGAGTTAATGTGACAAACAAAAAACGACAAATAAATTAGTAGGTACATGACACAAACAGTGTAACGCATCTAGTGTGAAAAGTGACATGATCTTTAAAATTGAGGAAAATTGTTGTTTCTGTTGAGCAAAGGGGTTCTTGAAGCGCTTTGTAATACGACAATCGGATTGAAATATAATATTACATAGACAAGAAAAAAGTAGGTTTTATTTTTCAATGTTATTTTATTAATTTATTTGTGTGTTCATTATAAAACGTATTCTCAAAAAAAATATTTAAAAAAAAAAAATAATTTGACGGTAAATCAAATATAATATAAAACCACTAGCATGCAGCTGAGCAGCGAACAATGTCAGCTCTCCACGTCAGTAGTACGGAGGCCGCACACAATAGCTGATGTACCGGTAATTGATCCCGCGGTCGAGAGGCTCACGTCGAACAATGCCAGCTCTCCGTCAGTAGTACGGAGGCCGCACACAATAGCAGATGTACCGGTAATTGATCCCGCGGTCAAGAGGCTCACGTCGAACAATGCCAGCTCTCCGTCAGTAGTACGGAGGCCACACACAATAGCAGATGTACCGGTAATTGATCCCGCGGTCGAGAGGCTCACGTCGTAGACAGACGACAATGTGGTTTAGAATTACATTGTGAAATACAAATTTCTTCAAGTTGATTAAATAATTGATGAAATATTATAATATATCCTCTAAAGTTTTTCATTTGATTAAATTTTTTAACTTTGAAGATTAATTACGAATTGATTTTAGTTTTATTTATTTTGACCATCGAAATAGCATAGGTTAGTTTTGTATGAATTTACTGCATTCAAAATCTAGGAAATCTATAAGCATTATAACGAATAAAATTAAAAATATTGTAAATCTAAATATAGCGACTAATCTAAATATATCAGGCTCTATCCGGATTACGCCGGATCAGACTGCTTCGTGAGGGTCAAATCCGGACTGCCACGTGCTCCGCTTTACGTTTCAGCATTCGCTTACCCCAAGAGGTCACTGTCTTACTTAAATAAAAATAATATATTACCTAAATGGGTTCTATGTTTTGCTTTGCTTTCATCTTTAATACACAAACGAGGTTTCATCTTACTCTTTTATTTGTGAACAGCTTATCTTAGTTTTAACGTCGTCTTTATCAAATTATATCACCACAGTATAGCTCCATCTTCGTTTAAACTCTACCAAATTCGTCATAAATAAATATTTCATATTTTTGTGTAAAAATAGTTGTAGTAAAATAGTAGTAATAGTTGAAAAGTACCTGTTCTCGTATAAGCGATTCCGCTGTATAACATTTTGTTTGGGCGTAAAATTTTAGTATTTGAATTTTTAATGTAGGTATACATTACATCAACAGCATCCTATCCTCCTATATATTTAAAAGGTTTAACAAGCAACATTTTGTCTTTTTTTTAATTGATAACTGTTCACTATTTTATATCTTCAAAGTTTGTTATAATTACAACTGCAATTTCAAAAGTTCAACTAGAGTTATAATTCAATTTCGAAATTTCTAACACGGAACATTTTATTTATTTCTTTTAGTTCATTTTGACTAATAAATATAGTCAAAGAAAACTTAAGGAAATAAATAAAAATGTTCATTGTTTGAAATTTTGATTCTCAATTAATAAATTTGAATTATGAAAATATATAATAATATAATTTAGAATTGTATACCTCCAAATAAATTACTTTCATTTCAGAACAATTAAAATTAATATTAAGTTTATGCAACAAGAAGAACTCAACGGAAATAATTTGTACGGGTTGTTCCAAAGGTGCTTGACCGGATCTTTTTAGGGAAGGCAGTGAAGGCACGATAAATCGCGGCGATCCTCAACAAACAATGTTTTTGAACGGTATTAATGCTACACCCGACACCATCTCGGTCTGTCTTATTTTTCGACGGACTAAAACCGTTTGAAAAGAAATATAATTTGCTCTGCGGATTGTATTGCAAAGTTGGGAAAGTGGAAAGTTACAAAAGTATAAATATCGTGATCGTAGCTAGTTTGGGAACAATTCCCTTATTATAAAAGGTCAGCTCTTTATTTCTATGTACAGAACCGTTCATGAATAAAATATTTTTTTGTGATCTTAAAGCAGAGGCATGATGCAGTTTGAATTGTTAATAGTCGTGTATGAATAAGCAACCAAATTAAGGTTAGAAACATTAAATAAGTAGTATTAATTCACTGGCCTATGATACGACTTCTTATCATACATTGTATCCATTTTAGATTTAAAACTTACATACTAACGATATAACACTTTATTACTCCAAAAAGCTACAAAACATGAACACTTTCAAAACTTTACAAGTCTGCTCCAGCTCAGAAATCAGATCCAGGAGATCTGCGACTAAACAAGGTAACCTATAAAGATACGACACATTCAAAACAAAACGTTAAGTACTCCTTTCGTCAAATGTTGTAATTATGAAATCGTTAATAAAGAAGCCAATTGAATAAGCTAATAAAGGTACAAGTAAGGACATACGAGTGTGGGTAGCGAGGAGTAATTGGAGTATTCAGAGTCCTGTGTATTTGCAATTTAATACAAACTCAGGTGTGGCGTTAACAATTAAGTGTCTTCGGGGCCTTATGACCCCTGCTCCCGGGGGTCGTACCCACTTGGTCCTGGCGATTGACCCGTGTTGAAACAATATTTCGTGATTGCTAGGGTAAATTATTATTGCTTATTTCAAGCTACACATCTTTACCTTTATATTTCACAGATTGGAATTGAATAAAATGGAAATTATGATCGTGTATTATTTTAACCTTACGTTTTTCTTCATTTATTTCTCTTTAATCTTATTTCTGATAAATAAGCTAACTTCTTATTTCTATAGCAGTAATTATGTTATTCCGAGCAGTAGCACCTGTTACATGTATGTAGGTATATCGTGCACTGCAGCTTACCTCGCCTTATCAAATAAACCAAATAACGAATGTTTTCCGTTTTATATTTATTTTATAATCTAATAACTAACTCTTTTAGCTCAGTGACCCGGTAAGTCTTGGCCTCCGGAACCAGAGTTCTCCACCTCGCACGATCTTGCGCAATTTCCCGCCAATTGTTGGCTTGGATCTCATGCAAGTCTGCTTCCGCCAAGTCGCTCCACCGGTATCTGGGACGACCCACTGGTCTACGCCCATTTATTTTAATTGCCATTATTATAATTACCTGACATTAAATTGGCAAACAATAAGATTCATATAAAATTGCTGTGCTAAGTTCTCGTTGTTAATATAGTAAAGTAAAATATAATGTGCATTATAGAAGTTTACTCCAAAATGAATAGGTTATAAAATACATTTTGTGAATTTGTGTAAGTGTCGCCGCACACGGGCCACACGCCACAGCCACAAACGCCGCCACAAGTGGCAAGAAACGGCCACAAAAGTAGCTGAAGCGCGCGACAGCCACTTGTGGCCGGTGGTCGACACTTGTGGCCGGTGGTCGACACTTGCGGTCGGTGGTGGCTACTTTTTTTAACCCAGGAATGCAGTATCATAATGGACTCGGACGAAAAAGGTTTAATTGCGCTACTTTTAATAAAAAAACGTCGTCGTAGAAAACGAAACCGTAGTTATTGGATACATCCAATTTATTCAAGGAAAGGGAGAGAGGGGCGCGGAATCGCGCGAGTGGCATGTGGCGGCTTTTTGTGTCGGCGTTTAGTGGCCGGTGCGGGCCACAAGAAGCAAGCTGCGACGATATTTTGTATCGTGTGGCCGCCACCGGCGCCAACCGTGTGCGGCGAGTCCATATAAAATGTATGAAAATTACAGGAAATATGCCAGTGGCGGCGTTTTGTGGTTGTGGCCAGTGGCCCGTGTGCGGGAGCCCTAAGGCTGGTTTAGTCGTGTTATAAATGTATGAATTAAAAATCAGGTCGCGTAAGTGTTCAAACCTATTTGCACGTACAGTCGCGCACACAATACGGAGTATTGAGTGAAATAAAACAATTTGTTTCTGCAGTACATTAAAAAAATATATTGTAACGTAAGTTTGGAATACGGTGAAATTATTTTTAAATTTAGCTACAAAAGCATTGAATTACTAATAGGAATATTACAAATTAGAAAAATATTATGATAAAATACTAATTTAGGAGAAAAAAATCACAAATAATACTTAAAAACTTTAAAGGTGTTATTTTAGCAGGACTGAACTATAAGGGTGTATACTGTAAGCTTTTTTGAACATATATAATGTATGTCACTTCATGTGAGACAAAGGTACAACCACAAGTGTAACTATGTGTAGAAGTGCTTAATAATATTAAAATATTTAGATATTGTGTGTACAAATATACAGTATAATGAAGATGACAAAATCAGATAAGCATGGCGAATATAAGAGCAAACAGGTACAGCGTATACAGGGTGCACTCGACACAATGCCTGCCCGACCTGCTGTGACCTGCTTTCCGCGACCTGCCTAGCCGCAGAGTCGTCAAGCTGCAAAGAGACACAATTACACATTTTATTCATTGCCATTTTTTGAGTTATGTTGTATAAACGAATTAATTATATTTTTTTGGATACATTTTGATACAGTATAGTAAAATTGCTATGGAAGCTAGTAACGAAACTAAGATATTATGATGAAATAACGGAGATATTTTGGCTTGTATTCCCATTACAATCGAGAAATATATTACTAATGGCACAAATACATTCTATTCCGCTTTTTAGGTTTGTTAAGTATTTGTATAAGTCTTATACAATATTAATCGAACAATAATAAGTATAAAGTAAATAAACTCACCCAACTTGACTCATGATCAGTCATTCAAAAGTACTCGATAGCATTTTCATACAAAAGTTTCATCCAAATCGAATTATTATTGCTTATATATTTCCTTATCTCAGAACAGAAATTAAATTCAAAATATTATCTGAGCCTAAATTAAATAAGTCTGAAAATTTTAATAAAATATACTTGTATAAGCTACTGATCGTTACTTAGGAGTTGCAACAAATGAGTGAAAGGAGAAAGCCAACTGATGGTATGGATTTTTCTCTTGCATCAAAATAGAAGTAATATTATAATTATTTTTTTATTTTTTTTCATCATTTTGAAAATTTAAATATGTGTGAAAAACCCGGGTATTAAAATGAACACAAAATAAAACATAATATTGATTGTTTGTATATAAAAATAAAATGGCGGTATTCGGAAATATCAAATCGGAATTCAATAAGTTAGTGTTGCAGCTAAACAAGTAATAGGTACCCAACATTAAAATTGGTAATCGATTTAAAGTGACAATTTGATGGGATGTGTAGCCGATTATTTTTTATCGATTTTACTCCTCTCATTCAGGTTTAGGTCAGCGTTCCATACTATTGATTCATTCTCGTAAGAAATATTTCAAAATCATTTGAAATAAATAAAACCTTTATTTTTATATTATAATATTTAATATGTATAATCATTCCGGTCTAGATATAATTAACGGACAAGTAATTATTATAATTATTGTTTAAAAAATCGAAACTTAATACAAAATGTCTATCCCTATCTTTTGAGATATATGACATTAGTCATTTCCGTTGCCTGGAAACCGTTGTTAGATTTTTTGTGTCGATCGATTTTTACTCTCCATCCATCCTCTTAAATGTAAATAAACTTAATTATATTTTTTATCTGAAGAGCGAGTTATTCTTTGTACGTGCTTTACAGTTACGACAGGACGATTTTTCATGTAAAGTGCAATACGACAAATACTGCAGCAAATACATTGGAAGCTATTCTTGGTTATTGTTGCAGTTGCATTGTTGGCAGGCGAACCGATATCTGTTGCGCACACGTCATGACGGTGGTGTGGTTTTTAAGATGGGCTCGCTTTAATGACGTGAATGCTCCAGCGCCATATTTGGAAGATTTTTTTAATGAGTGTGAATACATCATAACCGTTACAATTATTATAGCCCTGGCTACTAAATCACATTCTTGTATTACTATATGGTTAGCGCCGGAAGGCGTATACCGGAATGAGAAAATCTTTCATTGTCAAGTTTCATTGCTCGTTCGTTCAAATGCAATATTAATAAGCACTACAGTATCTACTATGAGTTAAAACCGCTTATCAAACAACTTTTCTTAACCTGTCAACGCTATGTCGATTTTGAGGTTTTGTTACATTTCGTTAAATAACTTTTAAACCCGGGTGCTGATCTGAAAAATAATTATTGATGGCTGTAACTGATTAAATAAACATCGTCCAGAACAAGTTTCATGTTGATGCAATTCTGGACGGCGCTCCATACATTAATGGGCATTCTCCTTTTCCTTGTTTTTGCAAAGTTGAACGGAAATATAATATATAAGTAGTGTAGACGAGTAACAAATAGATCTTTATTTGAAAACAGAAGGCGAAAACAAATTACCCAGTCAGCGTCTGTAGCTATCACTTCAGACTCGAGCCGTCAACGCTGAATAAATACGGGAATTCTTAAAGAAACCCCATCTCTGGTCGAGACTGCCAATAGCAATGCGGAATCAGACCGTGCTATTGTGAAGACTGTAGAGTTATTTTCCATCTGCCAGTTGACACAATAAATTAGTACATAACAGAAACAGCGGTTAAACAACAATAAATGGACTTCGTTAAAACAATTTTACATGTTGTTTGTCAATTTAATTTACTATTCATAAATTATTTTTTGGCGTTTGAGACAATTTCATTTATAGTTGTAATTTGATACAAAATTGCACGCTTTCATAATGGATCTTTATCCTACATATCTTCATCCCTTCACACACATCCCATCATAACCTACCCTTACTGTCAATGAAAATGTGATAAATATATTATGGATTATAAACGACAACTTTTTCCGCTAATCCTTTTATTAGACTACTATATATCTGCCATCTCTCGATTATCTTCAATAAAGAAAGTAGACGCATTATGCTGATCCGATTATGTGTGGCGGCTCATATCGCCTAGATAAACTGATGGAGGAGTAAGAAACTTGGATGCGGTAAATGTATACCTTTTAAATATTTTGTTGACACAATTTTTTTCAGACGCTCTATGTTGTTCCACTGCTATGCAAAGGCCTCCCTCAAACTTCAATGTAGCTCATAATAGTACGTAAGTATTATATTAATTTATAGGTAGGTACTGCTAAAGCGATTGCCGAGTCATTTTTATTTAAAACAAAATATATTTAATGGAAACTATGAAATGTTGTTATGTTACCTTAATATACTGTGTGGCGCTACAATGGCGACATTAATTTAACATACGGGTAGGGCTAGTGCCCAGTAATCATATAAATTTTGAAATTTTTAAATAATTCATAAATTGAGAAAAATGACTTTTCAAACAAACTAAATAATAAAAAAGTAACATTAAAACGGATCACCCTTGCAAAAATTCGTTAATGAAATTATTTACGTGAGACAGCTGACACCGCTCTCGATAGGTACGCGCGCCGCGACGCGGCAATATCAAACGAATCCGAGCCACTATACTGTATACATATCACTTCACACCTTTTATTTACAACTCATTTATTTAAATGCGTAGCACTTTGGCGGAGGCTTGTCTTGGGTTAGCGCTCGAACTATTGCTATACATTATTTGTTAATTGTGTTGGGTTTTGATGTGTAGGCGGTCGATCTGGACGTTGAGACCTGGGATCCACAGGCCGGTTTTCGCGTATGCGCTGAAGTGCACCTACAATAGTGCAAGGATTAGTAGGGCATTGTCTTAAATGACCATATCTCTCGCGAAATGTTCTTATTGCAAGCGCGGCATTTTGTTGACATTCTCCGTAAATTAGGATCATGTCCGCATATTCCGCAGCTGTGTAGTTCGGATGTGTATTAGACATCACAACGACGTGTTTACACAAGCACTTATCACTGATACACTATACAATAACTAATAAACACTAAATAATTAAAGCGTCCGTATAGCAAGTTATTTAAATCGAATACAAAAAACAAAGCGTCTTATTCGCAGTACTATAAATAAATGACTATAATACTCGGGAGTGTTACACAAACATTTGTAAAAAAGTAGATAAGTTAGTGTCTTTTTCGCTGAAAAGTTTATAAACAAAATAGACGAAGGTAATTAGTAGTTAATGGAGTAGTAGAAAATGTGTGTCATCAAGGACAGGGGTCCGGCACGCACTGAAGCGCGCGCGCCTGAAAACTGATACAACCTGCAGGCGCGGGGTCGGGGCGCCGTAAACACACAAACGGATACTATTGAATGAATTTACGCGAACGTTACAATCTGACCTTGGCGCGAGAGTTCTATAAGTACAGGTTGCTCTAAAATGCTATTTTATAAAAAAAATAATTAATCCGTAAATAATAATGTTTAATGGAAATGTAATACCTCTATGAAATGAAAATGCAAAAACGTATATGTATGTTAAATTGATGTCACCATAGCGGCGCCACGCTGTATACTGAATAATTTAAGAAGGGACTAAATAAAATAGCCGACTTTGTATTTTATATATTATGATATACATCTTACAACTTTTTACCGTTAAAAACTTTTTTAAGAGATTTCTATTATTACAAGTTATGTGTCTGATGACTTTTTCATAATATAGCAAGCAAGCAGCGAGCAAACGAGCAAGGGGAGACTTTCGATGACTACCGACGCTCATAAACATCGAAAAGAGGCTGCGTCGCCCCCCTGTCTCCTCTCTCCTGAATGGACCACCTACTTACGCCAGTATCGCGTGAGTGAGAGACACCTACCCGGTCGTGCCGGTCCCATTCGACTGCAAGGCAGTATCATTTCCCTGTATTTCTATAGTATTTACAATAACTAAAAGTAAATTTTTAATATTCAATTAGTGAATAGAAAGCCACATCCATTTAGTTAACACATTGAGCGTGGTGATTCTGCCCGCGGCTGGCGGCGGCGGCGTGGATCATTTATCTCAGTTTGTGGCCGCGCCGAGCTCCCGGTCCGTCGCAGCACTTGACTTCTGCCTTCACGTCTCAATGCTCTCTCCTGTACCGTACTTTACAATTTTTCTATCTCTATTTCATTTATGATATTGAATTATGCTATAGGGAGATAAAGTCTCTAGAATATTCATATATTCGAGGTGTCAGGGCAAATCTGTAATGTATATTAATAGTAATTGTAATTATTCATGTATCATCATTTCAGTAGATACAAATAAGAATTAATTTTTCAACGTACCATATTAGAAATTAGTGCTTGCAATGAAACTGCAGTACTGAATAACGAGCTTTGGGAATCCAAATTAGACACGTGACTACAGCTGGTGTAACCCGGACGAAATGTGGAGCTATAATGTATAATATGCTTTCTCTAGTACCTTTTATAAATATTTTAATGTTTAATATCCGTAAAATATCTACAAAATGTGTGACAAACGCAAAAATCTCGAACAAGTATTATCCAAATTAGAGTCAATGAGCATTTTCATTACAGCGAATCTATATAATAGATGAATCGCAAATTCGCGAGCTCTCCTCCTCTCGGTGTGGAGTATTCATTATCCGATTGCTAAATGGTAATCTTTTAGCCGCAGTGGGAATGTGGGGGCTTTTAATTATACATAATTTACAAATCACCATTAGCACACAAGGAACAAATTTGGACATTCGCTGTTATATTACACGAAATGCAATTATGTTTTTTAATTTTTTTAATCGCCCTCGATTACTTTGATAATTTACCTGTTTTATAACGATTGTCTTCTTGAACTGAATGAAAATAACCACGCAAGCACATGAAAGTAGCACAGAATAGTCATACGTTTTAAACATGCCATCGATAAGGTGAAATAATTAAAATGTCGCGAGACTCAGGTATTAAGTGAGTCGAGAGGAACCATTCACATCTCCGTCAGTAGTTAAATAATATGGAATTCAATAATTCATTTCCCGTCGGAGTGATGCGATGTTGTGAAGTTTTTATACGTTTTTATGTTTGTTGAATATTGTTTGTTTTATGTTTATTGTGTTTTTAGTGTCCAACAGGTGCCAAGTTCTTATTAATTACGTTTTGTATTTTCGAAATTGTTAGACGCAAAGTGGAGTAAAGGAACAACAATAAAACATAAACTTTGAAAAAAACGCTTCCACCGGACGTTGCAAAGCTACAAAGTACCGAATTGTGAGTTAACTTTACACAGTTTAACACGAACTAACATTTAACTGGAGCTAAAAAGAACGCAGACAATAAAAGAATATTTGAGTAAACATAATGAAAAGGAAATGAGTTGAAAATGCCTTTAAAAATTAATTAAACGGCAAAGTTCGTGCCAACGTAATTACATTCAGAATACACGCAACAACATGAGCAGACTGGCGAATGTTTCTGTAGGCGGCTTAATTTGACTCGCTTAACAATTACCGGTGCGCCTTTTAGCGTAAATGTCAAAGCTTTGTGTTCTGTTGCTTCGTTGGAACTATACACTTCATAAAAACATTAACCTACGATACAATGTTTGTTTTTTATGGTATAGCGGGACAAAATAGCGGTCGTACTATCGACGCCCATAGACATCGGTATAAAGTTCCTTCCCTTTCTCACCTCTACGGGCCACCGGCTGCTTACGCATCGTCTGAAATTGACAGCCCAGCTGTCAATTTACGCCGGTCTCGTGTAAGCGAGAGGTATTTCCCAGATCGTGCTGGCCCAATTCGACTGCAGCATGTAGCTGTACGGTTCGTACACCTTGAGTTGCTGCTAAACGCTAATGCTATGCTGATAGTTAAATAAAATACTAAAATATGCCGCTGATGCTTATATTGATGCTAATGAGTGCACGTCCGCGGCACGCGACACTTATTTGTGCACTGATTTTAACTTATAACTAAAATGGTGATGTAAGTGTGTGGATTGCGAAATACTACGAATGTGCTGATGCTGCTCTGTACGGTTGGACCGTACAGTAGCCGTGGCACTACCTCTTACTGTTACTACTACGATATTTTTGTAAAAGAAAAAAAGTACATATTATATTCTTATTATTATACCTATTGACGTAAATGTAACAATAAAAATATATGTTGTGTAAAATTCTTCGATATGATAAAACTATAATTTTTTACATTCAAATAACATAAAATATTATTTTCAAAACATTTAAGAAAAAGGAAGTGGCGGCATAATATGACTCTCGGACCACAGCATAGGCTTTTTAACAGGCTGAACAAAATGAACGCCACAATTTCATAATTGCATTAAAATAACCGTACATTTTACATATGAAAAGTATTTAATAAATTGTCTTTGTTGTGAGATGTGACTAGTCTTTGTTTTAGGTGTCAGTAAAGTGTTTTTTAGCCTTTATTCTACCACAATTACAACATGCAAAAATTACTACAAATATTATTTATTATAAACCATAATTATTAGATCATTACATTAATTCTAATATATTTCAATTATTTATATATTTAATTTTTTAACTTTATTCATTATTATTTGTGATTTAAATTATTAGTATTTGTGTTATTACATTAATATTTATTTGTGGAAGTCGCCTCAGCAGCGTAGGCCTCCTTCATTTCCCTCTGTCCTTGTCTATCCTTTGCTTTTCTTATCCAGACTGGTCCGCATCTTTCTTTGAATATGTCCTCCCAACGTCTCTTCGTTCTACCTCTATTTCTTTGACCATCTTTAGGCACCCAGTCCATAAGTTTCCTGGCCCACCTATCACATGGCATTCTGCAAATATGGCCCGCCCATTTACATTTGAGGGTTCTTTTTTTTTGAAGTATATCAGTAACTTTTATTTTCTTTCTTTTCATTTCTTATTTTATCTGATATTTTTATGCCAAGCATGCTTCTTTCCATTTTTCTTTGATGTATGGACAGTTTATCTTCGTCTTTCTTTCGTAAACTCCATGTTTGGCATCTATAAGTAAAACAAGGTAATATCACCATATTATAAAGCTTCCTTTTTATTTTTAATAATAATAATAATAATAATAATAATAATAATAATAATAATAATAATAATAATATCTTTATTTGTAAAAACTTACTGAATATTAAACATACAAAAACAAGTTAAGAAATAACACGCAACAACAATAACCTAAATTATTAAAACAACAATAAAACTAACAATTACTACTAATAACAACACAATAGTCGGCAACAGCGTGTTCCACAAAACGGTAGGACTTCAGCTTAAGTCAGACCTTACGAGCTGACACTGATTTTCAAGTCCTCCTTCTGTTTTTATATTTATTTCTTTGTTTTCCATGATTTCCTTGAGACTCCAATATTTTTTCCATGCTCTCGCTATCCGCCTATAATTTATCTCATTTTCTGTATGGTTTTTAAATGAAAGTTTTCAAACACATGGTTGAATGAATAATCTTAATTTGATTTCATCGTAATGATTATTCCTTATTCATCGTTATGATTTGAATGAATGTCAAGAAGGTTATTTGGTCTTAACAACGGACCGGCTACTGCGCGGGGAAGTAGAAAGTATCATGCTGGGTTTTTGGCATATAGAAACAAATATGAATTCATCACAATTGTGATAATCTCATCTGGAAAACAAGGAAGGAAATCTCCTTGAATTAACAGCGATATTAAACATACTGAAGAGAACAGATGGCCCAAAAAGGTTGTATACTGGAAGCCTTCTGGTTGACAAAGTATCCGTCGAGCATGAGATTTAGCATAAATTTATTTTCTAACAGATTCGATATTGTAGTCCAATTACATATCGACATTTTCGGGACACAAAGGGTTTGAACAGTGGTAAGAACCCTATTTACACATGTCAGTTACTCGTGTCGATGTCGCTTTGTAGATAAATCTGCTTTCCAAGTACCAACTGAAATTCTTTTATACATTATACTTCCTGAAAAAGGTAAACTATTTTTTGTTTAATTCTTGTATACGTGTTAATAAGTTTCATATCTATCTATACATTATTTATTCATGATTGCACTTCTCAATAATATGTTAATTATGACGATAATAATCTATGTCACTTTTAAGGTACAATTCCGTTCAACATTCTGTTCATGCCCACACGGGCTATACTACAAAGTAATCAAAAACAAATTGCTATAATCCTCACTGATTCAAACGTCGTCTGTTGAACTTAAATTCAGATTATATGAAGTTGGGATATGTTATTAAAAGTTGCATTTAGATGTAAACAAGAGGTAATGCTGTGCTACTTCCCAGCTGAATACAGATTGAGTAAGAGTTACCTCTTAGCGCAAACGCAGAGGTACCTCTCGCACACATGAGACCATCGTATAATAACAACTTAACTGTCAGATTTCGTACAATTTGTAAGTTTTACATTAGGGGAGAAAAGTTTGTTAATTTTTTCTCTCCTTACGGATAGCATGAACAGTGTGTTCCTTCTAACCTCAATATAGTAACCAAAATAAGTTAGATTGAAGGTATTTTAATTAAATTCTCAAACAATTAACTGTACTAGTGATCACGCGAAGATGGAAACTCGATCTAAGTGAAACTTTTTTGTTATTAAAAACTGAATATCATATGACATGTTATGTAATCGTAACTAAGGTAAACAATTTATAATTTTCCACACTTGCGACAGACACATAGAAACTTCATCAATAATTACGTGTATCTTATATATCAATGTGTCGAATGCATGGTAGTGTGTGTAAAGTTTTATTTATTAAATTAAAGGAAGGACTTTATAAACATTAATATTAAAAAAATATTAGCCTTCTGCACTTCTCTTAAACGTAAACTATAAGTGTGAAATATTCATACTCCTCCGTCCGAGAAATTATCGTAAAAATGTTCCTAAAGTTTTTGCTTCACATATTAATATTTAGATTAACCCTTCAGAGAATAGACCGCAGCATATCGAGATTTGACTATATCATAATATACCTAGAAGTTTTAAGCAATAAAGACTATTAAAATTGACATCAGATGCGACAACAATCGTATAATATTATCACACGTACATGCCGAAAGGGAAGCCGGTTTAAATGTACTTTCATAAGTCGTAACGTAAATAGCGATAGGAATGGCCACGGCGCG
>LUGF01000177.1:0-23828 GCA_001625245.1 Calycopis cecrops
CTCTTGAGCTCCCACAAAATTGAAAGCTTGATAGATAGGGGAAACTTCCATTGTCATTTGGAATAGTTATTATCACATAATCTCTTCACACTTCGATGACTTCAGATAACGATAGTTTACTAAGCTAACAATTCACAAATATTAAGGGTCTTTGTTTAATTATATGAAGCGGATTGTTTCTTAAGAATTATTGCTAAAGACACTATTTGAGTTATGCTGAATGAAAAATATAAGGAGTAAAATCATTTGAAATAATAATTCTTCATTTTTAAGAGGGTATGACGTATCGGCCAATTAGGATGGAAGGCAGTTACTATTACTAGCTCAAATTGTCTTGTAAGTAGTTAATAAAAAATATTAGTCTTAAAAGTTGTTTGTTGTCAAATACTTGTTACACAGATCCCTGAAGTTGGCATACGGCTAGAATGACGTACTGCGACAAGAGACCACAATTTATACTTCAAAACAAATAAAGCAAATAGAATCACAAAGTGAAAAAGAAACACATATACAGATTTTCACATATTTTTAAGATTGCGTTCAAACTTCGAACAGAAAGTCGATATTCGTTCCATAAACTAACCGAGATACATAATATGTACTAGGTCTGCTACTAGATATCTCGATTGTCTTGTCTCTTATTAAACCCTACTAACCCAAAACTACTTCCTACTAAACGATCTAACTTGATTAATAAATGTCGATCAGAATTATTAGTTAAAGGTAAATAAAATGCTACTTTTTGATATGAAAATAGATATTATAATATATACATAACGAAAATATTAAATAGTACCAAATACTTAAAATATTTCGTGAGATCCAGTTACTCCAATAAGCTAAAAACAAAATGTTACGCAACATCGGAATATTGACTCCCGGTAATTAAATATTCATTCACGAAAATACTTTAGCTACATTATTTAATATCAAAATATTTACTCTATAGTTTATTTGATACGAACATTATATTTTACCGTTGCTATGTTATAGTGGTAAGCGTGTTCAACAACAGACGTGAGGTCCCGGGTTCGAATCCCGGGTCGGACCAAAAATTGTTATTGGGATTTTTCAATTTCTAATAACTGTCCGGAGTCAGGAAGTTGGCGGTATTATACCCCCGTGGCTTAGAGAGCACGCTAAACGTCGATCCTGCTCCTGATTTCTCACCGGTCGTGTCAGATGACCGTCCCTTCGGAATGTGACGATGAAAGAATAGAGAGTGCACTTGTGATTGCGCGCATACTTGTGCACTATAATATGTACTGCAAAGATGGCTCGTCTCTTCAGAGAAGGCCGCCGTAGCCGTATTGGATAGGGCCACATTATTATTATTAGTATTACGGAGTGAAGTTATGAATATAGTGTTTTGTTTTGTGCTCCAAACCTGCTAATCGTCTATATAATTATTTTGACTCCGTAATAATATCCTCTAAGCTAAATTTTGGCTACGATGAACACCTTTTATTGAGACTTGCCTACTTGCAAGTGCACAGATTATAGAGCATAGGTGGGAGTAAATAAACGATCTCTCTTTTCTCTTAAAAATATTGTACAAAATGCATAAAGTTATAAGTAAACATACAATAAAGTTAAATATAAACATACAAAGAAGCGAAAAGTATTTATTTGTAGGTTTTTCTCGCGGCCAACATTAAGATAATCTCACATATGCCACCAGGTCAGAATTTTAAGTTCCCGCGGGATTCTGACTTTTGTAAGAGATTTGTCTACAGTAAACTACATTACTACAGTAAAGTGGACACACACACATACACAAGGAAAACTCTTCTCGTTCTAGTATATAGTATGGGCTCGAATGCAAACTATGTATGTATCGTTAGCAGGCAGTCCGTGATCAAAAGCGTGTTATCTGGATATCATCTGTTTTTGGAGGCTTCTCTTCACGTGTTAATAAGGATTTATTGCCGGTTGGAAAAAGACATGTTATCTGCAAACCTACTCTCAGGAGAGCTAGTCACCTGGACGGTGGTAATGGTGATTTATGTTCGTTTTGATGACCAAAGGCCAAAAAATTATTTTTTGCTAATTAGTTATTAGCTCGGACGAAGGTATTCTTTATGGTTTTCAATACCATTTAAATGGCTTTAGTATTTGAGTATGTAATGATTATCTAATAGATATTGTCTTTTATAGTTGATAATTCTAAAGAAATATATAGGAATATTTTCACGGTATATACGACTCTGTAATAGTCTACAATTTCCCATGTCATGGTTTCGTCGTCGTCGTCGTCGTGAGTGACAGATAACAGTATTTAAATCCCAATATCAGACCCAGTGGTCTGTTATTGGTGTTGAACATTTAGTAATGTTATAATTTGTATAATAATGCATATAAATATTTTTTTGCAAAAATTGTATTTTTGCAAAAATTGAAAAATTATATATTGCTTAACATCTATATCATAAGTGATGTGGAGGTCTATGGGCGTCCGATTTTGTTTGTCCTTTATACTAAAAGGACCTAAAGTTTGTTCTATATCAAATAACGTCTACTTAGGAATTACTACGCCGCAGCCCATGCAATACATCACGTCACGGTTCCTTAACAAAGGTCGTATTATATTAGTACCTAGTTGAGGGCTTGGTCTGTAAGTGTCGTGTGTTCCCGAGTCCCTTTTGTGACCCGCCGGCAGTTCATTTGTATGCGCGTTATCAACTTCAAGTTTTGTAAGTTCTATATCCTCTTGTTTGGTTGATTACACGCTCCGTTGGGCTCCACGGAACGGAAACTCACTTAAAGCAATCCCTGATATGTCGCTGTTGTATTTGCTCGAATAAATCTATCTGCTATTTGTATTTGCTTGCAAGGAAACAAAGATGTCGCGTTACGATCGCTTTAAACGTTATTTTTTAATTGCAACTGACATTTTTTTATAAAGGGGCAAACGAGTAGCCGGAACCATTTCGACTACCGATGCCCATAGACATTCGCATAGAGGCTATACAGATGCGCTGCCCTCTTTTCTCCTCCTACCTCCATGGGCCACCGGCTACTTACACAACGCACGAAACGCGTCAGCACAGCTGCAACTTTACGCCGGTCTTGTGTAAGCGAGAGGTGCCTCCGCGGTCGTGCCGGCTCAATTCAGCTGCATGCAAGAATGCAGTGTGGCACACTACCTCTTACAAGTTATAAGTTCAAGACTCCCGCATTTCTATCGCACCAAGCCTGCAAGACCGAGAAAAGCTTTTATGAAGGAGAGCAAACCGGCTGAATTCTGGAGACACCAGGGGCATGTATGCAAAAGGAAAAACACTGCTTGTTCCACTCAGATATCACAATTGAATCCCTATGACCTGGAGCTAAATATGATTGTGACGAAACAGTCATAAAGCGGCGAGAAAAGTAATAACTTGGCCGGCAAATAATTCCTTAACATCGTAAGCTGGCTAATGAACTTGTTAAGTATAACTTGGACATCAATTTTCGGATCACGTACTAAATCATCGCACAGATTATGAGTCGAGAAACGTTGCCTTTGATACGGTTAATAATTTGGTTCCTCTTAGAATATTATGATCTTTATCTAGCTTTAGACAATAGCCCGTATAACATGGAACTAGAATAAAGAAACGATGAAACGATAACTTCGATTAAATCTTTTATAATTAGAAAATTATCCTATTAATATTTTAAATGCGAAAGTTTATATGTTTGTTTGTTTATTTGTATGTTACTCCTTCACGTAAAAACCGCTGAACGGATTTTCATAAATTTTGGCACATACATAGAGAGTAACTTGGATTAACACATAGGATAGTTTTTATCCCGAAAAGATGTTCCCATGGGATGATTTTTTATTTTCCATGGGATCGAAATTTACGCGGGTGAACCACGGGGCGCAGATAGTATAATAATATAAACTTTATTTATCTACGTTTCGCAGCACCCAACATTGATAAAAACTACAAAAAATACAAAATTATACATGAAAAAACGAAATTAAATACAATATTATGTTGCTTAAAAAATAAAAACTTATAAAACTCTCATGTATGTATTATGTATTATATATAATTATAATTATGTATTATATTATTTTTGTACAGCAATACAACACGAGGAGCTCAAAAATCTATCAAATGTCCGAGTTTTTACTTGTTCATCAAATAATGACGATGCAATGGGCCAAATAAAGGCCAGTTCTCCGTAAAAGATAATAATTGATTGATCGATTGATAATACCCGTGGCCCTCGTTTTTTGTTTTTTTTTGTGGCACAGGGGATAAACGAACAATCCACTGCTACTTACATAATAAAGATTTTGAGGCGGTAACATGTGAGCGATAGCTATCTCACCGGTCGTACTGACTTGACCCCACTCCTAAGCAACAATAGCCCTATTAAAGGATACTTCTTAAGTGGAAATACTGCTTTATCAACAGCACCATGACTCTGAAACACAACATAAAACAGACCGTAAGTGAATTTATTCCTGGGCCATTTGCTTACAGCCGCCTTACACGAGCAGGCGAGGGGTGCAAGGACGTGAGCGGACTCCGAAGCTTCTCATATTGCTCACATATTGTCATTTAAAGTTTATTGCTTCATAAGATATCGTTGAATTGAATACAAACTAGTGGAATGTGTCGGAAGGTTATCAAGTCGGGTTTTGTTTTCAGATTGTAGCCCAAAAAGGCTCTGATTGTTGTTTTGTACCCTTATAATAGAAAAACAATGGTACAACACTTTACAGAAGTCATCTCAATTTTCAAAACTGAGAGTATTTATATTTAATTTAAAATTAAATTCTTTTTTCAACTATACAAATTCTAAGCCTTTTTGCAAAGTTTAACGTAGCGATAAGTAATTTATTAAATGTAATTCACAAAATGCCTTCTCAATATGTTAGCCCAATTGGCTATCACACAAATGAGCAGTAGTAATTTTTAATTCAGCACGGCACGGCCTCTTACATCAACATAATTTCGACTGAGTTCTAGCTTAGAAATTTACAGCTCCGTATTATGATGTTTTTTGAAACCTCATCTATCTTCATGAAGTTTGCAAAAACTTTTAATGCGTAATGAGCACAAAAATCCTCGGCGGCTTAAGTATATTTTAAATTCAGATTACATAAAACTCATGTATTATTTATTTTGTGACTACGTGCTGCTTAAATCAGGTTATCTTTTTAATTATTTACAAGCTGCGTCACTTGCATATTTTGATACGTATTGGAAAAAAAAACTATCTCAATACATATAATGTATTTTTGGCTGTAATGCTGTATAACTACAACTGACCGTTTACTTAAAAAAAAATAAAAGTTTATATAAAGTTCAATAAAACATAAATCTTCATTATCTATATCGAAATGTACTATTGATTTGTCGTTTCTATTAGCCTCAAAGAATGGGTTGTATGGGTAAATCGGATATCGTACGGGGCTTTAAGAAGTGATTACAATTTTTCGTCTTTTCTATATCCTTAAACCCTTTTCTTTTTTCCCACAATAGGAAATAAATTACCTATTTCCGTGCAATTCTCTTCGCATAAATCACTTATAAGCCTGATCTTATCGACAAATAGTACCTACCCTTCGGTTTTATCTCCCGAATTATGGCCAATATTTTTCTTTCGGACCGAATCTTGTATTCAGAATCTTTGTTTCATGATGTTATTATGTGTTTTGTTTAGTGTATGACGTAGTGTTAGATTTACAAAGTTACACAATTTATGATAACATTAGAACACAGAACAGTAAGAGTTTAGTAAGAGGTGGCGTTCTGTACCTACTTCTCTTACACGTAACCTGCCACGTGCCAAATTTTCGTGTCCGCGCAATTTTCGAAACATGTTCCTTAAGTTTTTGCTTCACGTATTAATACATAGATATAACTGAAAATATCAATTTCATGTTTCAGAAGGGTCTGTAACACACAACACTTCACTGTTATATTGTAGTCAATTTGCTCTTCCTATTGCCGGCAAATAAATAAAAGTCTGAGCAAATGGGCCGTTGATTGAGTGAAAATACATGTTATTTAACGACAAATACAAAATATATCAATCAAGGGGTGTAAAATATACCTAAATGGAAAAATCGTGTCGAGCCCGGGCGTTGGGTGCGCGAGTGCGGCGCAATATCACGGTCTGTTGATGTACGAGTACACGCAGCTACTCGCAGAAAACAAATACCATTTTATACGTGAATGTCATGATCTGCATGCTGTCATTGTTGTGGATAAGATATGCTTCTTCCATATGCGGCTACCTACTGGCCTAAAATTATTACATATACTACTAACATACTAAATACTACATAAATAATATATATATTTATATGCCAAGTTTGTATTTAACGAAAAAAACATGATTTATCGCACTCCCGCAACCTACTGGCATAAAAAAGTCAATATACTTAATTAGAATTATTCGTTCATTTATAATTTTCAAAACGAGTCAATACGCGGAGAGTATTAAGCCACAAAAATGATTCACCTCTGATAACTAAAGAAAACATTCATATTAAAGACATTAACTATGTCCGACAATATTTTTACAACACCTAATTAATCAGCTACGAGGCATTCCCCAGGGGGATAAAAGTTCATGAATAAGAAATCTAATACAAGGGAATATAGAGAGTGCTCCAGAGTCACCAAAAGTCGATATGAATAAATTATTGAGAGTACTCGGCGTCAATTTATCGTGAATTTTAAATCGAGTCGGGGAACGCATAAAATTGTTTGAAAATTTCTTCATTTTGCGAGTTAGGGAATAGTTAGTTAAGCTTGAGTGCTCAATTACTCGCCTACAGGCTGCTCCAGTTGTATTTTATTTTTACTTTTTTACGGGACAGTATTAACGTAGTCCATGAAATGTAGAGCAAGTGATTAAAACAATGGACAGATTTAAATGTGGTTAGTAAATGTATAATGGTAATTAGATAACTTATTATTAAGTTATTTAGTTAAATAAATAACATAACCCAGAATAGTTTTATCCTTAAGTATCACTTAAAGCAACTTAGAAAATACTGTTTCATAAACCAATAAATACTTACATAATTTGATAATACAGCAATATAGATTTATAGTAATTTATATACCTATTATAGAGGTCCTAATATTAGAGAAAATAAAAGAAAAAATAATAGCATAACTAAATCTCTCTGCCTTACTTCTTACCTTACGGGTTAGCTGGGAAATCTTTGCCTCTTTAACTTTAAGCCTTCCCTTAGTGAAGAAGTGAAGTCAAAACTATAATTTTTGACAGTAAAAAATTTATCCTGATTTTGCACTGGTTACAAATTTTCTTTTTTAATAATTAATTGTCTGTGACCGTTACCTTAGTGCTTAGAGCGTAAGTTACTTGAAATAAATTGAACTAACTCTTTTTCATTTGCTACGTACATTCCACTAGTGTAGCGGATGCTGAACATGCGTCAGCATTAATTAGATGTTCCCAAAATATTTCACTTCACAGTAATTAGAGGACGTTGCACTACAGCCGAATCGGACCGGCACGACCGGGGAGGTACCTCTTGCTTAAAGGGTACTGCACCAAAATTATAGCTAACTATTCTCATTTTTTGCGACTTAAGAAGTTCTAGTGGATGGAGGGAGGAAAGGAGAAGGAGGACGGAGCCTCTACATATTTATTATTCGCATATCTTTGAGTGTTGATAGTCATCAACAGAATCTACTCGTTTGTCCGCTAATATTAATAAAATAAAGTAACGTTTCTGATGAAGTTACGGCTCGGCATAACATAATAATGTTACATCTTCAGCAGATTAATGATAGGCTTTTTTTTGTATGGGGGGCCAAACGAGCAGTTGGAGCTATTTTCCTGACTACCGAGACCCAGTCATCCGCATATAGTCTATACAGATACGCTGCCCTCCTTTTCCTTCCAACCACCGGCTATTTACATACCGCACGAAACGCGACAACACAGCTGTTACTTTATGCCGATATTGAGATCCTATCTCAAGATGAGCAAGGAGCATTCAACTGCTTGTGTAATTTCCGCACACCTCAAAGGTTGGTTAAATAGGATCGTTGCAGCCGTAACATTTCTGCTCCTCTATTTCGACTTCACTTAAATTAATAGCTTAGAATAAAACTCATTAACTAGTCTTATTCTCAGTGACTATGAGGGATATATTCGTCATTATTTTTCGACATTATAATATACTACACTGTTCGATTGTAATCAAAATAAACTGAACTTGACAACACATCGACAAACTACTTGCTTTATTGAGTCTCAATGTTACTTTATCCGCTTGAAAATAGGGTATAAAGAAAACTTTATAGTGTTTGAAAGAAATTGGATATGGGCAAAGTTGATAACCAAGATCTGTATAGATTTCAACTAAGTCATCAACTAAGTCAACGACATTCCATTTTATAGTGTTAGAATTGAATCTTAAAAACACAGACAAATAATTAAAGAAAACAAGGATAATCAAAAATTCTAAAAATGTTGCGTGTATCATCATCATCGTCATCAACAGTCCAGTTATCGATCCACTTTCAATGAACGCGAAGAGTTAGAATTGAATTTGAATTCAATAATGTCTCTATAAAGACTATTTTATTATTTATTTAAGTGGGAAAATATTTTCCTATATATCATCTGAATATATAGAGGGATACAACTAATAATATATTACTTACATTTTTATATGATGTATATACATATATATTAAACGATAAAAATGTAGTAGGTAAGATTTATAAACTAGTACACCAACATTATTCGTCTCTATCACTTTATTGGAGTACCCTTCTCTATTTGAAACTTCAGAAATAATATTATTAAAGCCACAGCAATAAAAGTAATAAGCAAAGATTACTTTTGCATTCAGGGAACATTCGCAGAAGTTTCGTTAAGTCTCCGCTCGACGCACGAGTACAATTAAGGAGCAGATTTCAGTTTCAATTTCCTACCTGTTCGGTCATATTTAAATTAATTTTAATATAGAGCTCGGCGTACACTCAGCTCTCATACAATATTAATTGTTATATAAATTGTACAACTGATATTTGTTGTCGATTGGATTATGCCGGCACGAGGAGATATCTGTCGCTGTAAGTAACCGGTGGCCCATGGAGGTGGGAGACGTAAGGAGTGCAGCTCATCTATATAACCTCTATGCGGATGTCCATGGGCGTCGGTAGTCACGAAAATGGCTCCGACTTCTCGTTTAACCCCCCCCCCCTCTATACAATTTAAAAAAAATATATGTATTTATTAATATTTTATTATATTTCAATAATTTATTTTTACACTCCTTTCATGGATAGATAGTAAAAATAAATTATTTGAAAGTATAATATAAAGATTGAAAATAGCCGAGGTGGGATGTCACGGATCTAACAGCAACAGGACATAATAATATGTTAAGGTACATTTGACTTAACGTCATTTATTAACTGTGACAGAAGACATTCGCCAAGATTCTTAATGAAATATCAAGTTCATAAAAGTCATAACTTGCTAAATACTAGATTAAGTAAGAGTTAAGGTTCTATTATGTTTATTGATACAAAACAGTTTATTTATTTTACTTTACTTAGATATTTTTATTAATTATAATAATATGATAGTTGCACCAGTCTGCGCTTCCCTTTACTCTATTGTACTCCGCTTGAGATCTGTACCTTGATATTACCAAGATTACAGAGCAAAATATTAATTTTGCTTCCAGTGCAAACTTATTACCATCACAAGCTACGTTGTTAGTAGTCTTCGAGACTTTAGAAATTGTTCCACTTCTAGGATAATATTCCAGAGCATAATAATAATGTATAAACATACAAACTGATAATTGAATTATTTTATATAATATGCAAATATAGGACATCTTCCATATTTCATGACTTATATGATTGCACTCCATTTAGTAATAGGTAGTATATAGGTACATCAAATTAGTTCACTCCACCAGGTGGTTAGTACCTGAGTGGGGAACTCTACATGCCACTGTTGATGAGCCTGAGAAAGACAATGCTTGAAGAGGCAGCAGTAGTTGTTCTTTATAAGTTCCCGCAACCTCTCTTTGTTGCTTAATGTTATCCGCAGAGGTTTCAGTGGGTAAGAATCCCACATAACTTGGCTGCCGTTATTTTTATACTTATGGCCCGGGATCTTGTTGAAGATTTGCCGTGCGATAAAAAAAAGTTAGTATCTTTCGCTCACATGATGCAGGAACAGCTATGTCGCGTTTAGTGTGGTTTTCTGCGGCCCACTTTAGGAGACGGCCAGGAGAAGGTCACGAAAACTACGACAACACTTGTCACGTAGTTCTGTGAAAGTTTTTTTTCATTAAATCTCAATTAAAATTTAAATTTATGACAATAAACTTTCTTTTGGTTGAAGCCTAGACCTATTTAGACTCGACACTTAGTGCAATAACGACTAGACCCCTACGAGTGCCTACAGGCGTTATAATTGGGGGATCCCGAATCCGAGGGCAACAGGATCCCTCCAGCGATATGCTGGCCTACGTGAAAAGGCTAGACTTCTCCTACATGGGGAGTTTTCGGTTGTCTCTGAATAGTCACTACTAAGTCTTCGGAACCTTGCAATTAGATCAGATTCCATTTTATCCATTCTGACCCCTGGCCCCAGTACTTCAAAGCAGGACGCCTCTCCAAACATTTCTCAAGTAAACTTCAAAAATAATAATAATGAAAACGAAACATAAATTAGCGTTATATCGTGTTCAATAAATTCATAGGCGTGTGACGCGTGAACAGCGCTCGTGGGGTTATCACCTGTCACGTGACATGCGTATGTGTGAGCGCGGACAGCGGCCGGATTAGTTAAATATTTAGGGTAACCACTGCAATACTACTATATTATAATATAATCATGAAATCGGTGCCTTATTGGATGGGAAGTGGGAAAGAGTGCAGAGTAACATGTCTGCCTAAAAATTGTGTGGACGTCTTTGGGTTGTAGGCGGGTAGTGAGAAATAGGTACTCAGTAAGAAGTATTTGGACTGATCCGGGACTCGAAACCATGTCTTCACAATCTGTGATTATGCAAAACGTAACGTAACACTAGGACCATAAGACAGGCTATCTACTAGCTGAGATACGTTGTTGTGGCACTAAAAATATCGTGGTCATCGGTCGTCAAATGAAATAAAACCAATATTTTAAGTTGGAAAAAGTTACATATTTCAGAGAAATTTAATTGTTTCGGGGATTAGATCGTACCTATGCACATCGTGAAGTGAGGTTTTATATAGTACAGTATACAGTATAGCAGTACAAGCATTGACAGCCCTGAATATTCATGTATTAGCAAATCCCAGCTCCTATTTGTTACATCTCGTAACACGCGGAACATTACAAAGCTTGTCTTAATCAGGGTCCATTATTTATAGCTGCCTGCCGGAATACGACGCTCGTTTTTAACGGAAACTCACCGCCTACAACATCATCACGATTAAAACGTAAAAACGTTTAGTGCTACCGTTAAAAGAAACTAAGAAGAATCGACCTTTTTGTAGTGGATAGTGGACAAATTTTGAATGTATATTTCTTGATATAAGTAACAAAGTTGACGATCAATCTATATACCTACTATTCGATATGATGAAGAGCTGATGATGATAATATTAGTGCAGTAAAGGAACAATAAAGTCAGTGTAATCCGAGGTATACAGGTACAATACACAAAGTTTTTACAGGGAAGAAAGAATATCGAGCAACGAGGTAATATTATATATTTACTGCCGATTTTTACACTTTAGCAGTAAAATCCTTGTGAAGTTGTAATAAAACGTAAGCTCGACAGACATAAAATACACAATATATTCGTTGTTCCTTCGTCGAAAATTAAAGATGTAAAACTATAAAAACTTGTAACATTAGACATTAATTTTAACACGAATAAAAGTAGTTTTTAGTAGTAGCAGTATTATAATTTGTGACATTCTCTTTAACTGAAAAACAGATTTTATTTTCTATTCCTATTATAACATATTATAGCGACAGCTACTCCAAACATCACGGCAAATATGTAATCAAGGCGTGAAAGTGTTTAAAACAGATATTTTGTACTCATGATATTGGCTCTCTTAGGTAGTAAAATTGGAAAAGTTATAACTTATAAAAACTTGAATCCTAGTAAGTAGTGTAGTGTAGCTCCTTATTTAAGTTCCAGTTAGTTATTTTAGCTGTTGATTGGATTGCCGTGTAACTACAACTTAACTTAAACATATTTCTCGAGATTTCAAAAAGGCACTAGTTTGAATTAATAAAAAGTGGAAATAGTACAAAAGTATATTATTTAATCAAAATATAATATGAATCTCCATCAAGAAGTGACAATACATTTCATTATCCAAGACGTATATGAAATAAATGACCCCACAAAAATGTAAGTTCTATATTAATACAAAATGTTCAAGTTTTATTATTGAAAACAAATATTTTTTTGTAAATGAAGTAACTAATTGAATTTCGCAACCATTTTGTTATAGTGTCTGTTAAATCTACTTTGTCCTAATAAAATAGAATTTATCGATTGTTTGTGAAAGTAATTGATACTTCATATTTTTGTTTACTTTTAATTTGAAACAATTAATTGCAATGCTATAAATTATTATGTTTACGCCAGTAAATTACATCTGAAACTCCATTATTAATAATAAATTGCGTAATAAGAGGAAACAATAATTTCTTACATATAGACACACGGGTTTTACTGTTTTATTATATTATGTAGGTGTAGCTTGACCGATGTAGGTATAAGACAGGTTTAATTTAATGATTTAAGGCTGTGTGGAGTTCGGAATATTGACGCAATTTATGAGACAAGAAAACTCCTGACTTTTCGTTTTATCAGATCTACGACAACTCTTAATGAAATAACTTTGTGTAACAATAGAACAAATATTTAATTATCAAACACTAAATTGCTTTAGATACTTTCCTGCTGGCAGACTGACATAAATTCCAGCCGTTTATTTATTGTTAATGTTTAAGGAACCAAGTTACATTTTATAGATCAGTTTTCAACAGCTACTTAGACACCGCACGAAACACGACAGCACAGCTGTCACATTACGCTTGTCTCGCGTAAGCGAGAGGTACCTCCCCGGTCGTGTCGGCCCAATTCGGCTGCAAGCAAGCATGCACAGTGTGGCACTCCTCATACTAAGCTAAAGCTTAGTAGTAGTAGTAGCTTTCCCCCGATGCTTTAAAGCATTGTTGGCCATAAGTCAAGTTAACTGTAAATCTTCAATGAACACAAGTTTATATTCACGATGAAGACTTTATTTAGCTGTTAGTCGTTTCTCTCACAGTTTTGTGACCTATTAAATGCCTACAAAGTTACAACGCTTTTAAAAGTTGAACTTCCCGCGCGAGCGAACTTAATATGCTAATCTGAGTGTCAGCTTTATTAAATAGATATATTTTTTTTTTGCACCTGTTTTTTACTTTTTTATCTGTTAGATGTGTAATAAAAAAAACAGATAGAAAAGGACGTCATTTATTTATTCCTCTCTAAGCGTATCAATATAACCATAAAACTAATGAAAGCTTATATTAACAATCTAGCAACGAGATATGACACCAGTAAAGATTATTTAGCATAGGCTACAATAAATTCACTAAATAACAGTAAATTTTTTTGTCAAAAAGTCGCCTCTAAAATCCTTGTCGACCTTTGGCCATTTTGGTTTGTGTCATTGCAATGCTAATGGTGAAAGATGTAGTACAAGTAATGAGAAAGATGATTTGAACGACCATTGCTCAGGTCATCCCGGCGCGTTATAATATACATGAGCCTAGGATATGAACAATAAGGAAAAGAGTTAATAGCAAGACCCATCTTTCCGAGGATAGTTAAGGAGTTGTGCTTAAGCCACTTACACACCGTCGATATATTGCATTCAACGTCTAATATTATTTGTAAGAACATACTGAGATTACATAAGGTCGATTTTTTTTGAGTTTTCGCATGAAAATTGCTTACGCACCGTCTAATCGGCATTGGCTAAGCCGTTGGGTATGTCGGATTCAACCTTAAGTAGACCAATAACGACCATTAAGAACTGCAGGAGCCTTCTGATAGTTTAATAGGTTACGTAGTCAAATGGAAAAAAACTGAGCCCTTATATATTCGTCATGTCTGTCTGTGTGTCTGTCCGTCCGTCCGTACGTATGTCACAGTCATTTTTTTCCGAAACCATTGAGCCTACGTAGTTGAAACTTTGTAGCTTGATGTATTCTGTGAACCGCTATTCGAATTTTTTAACAAAAATATATAAATTCAAAAAATAAAGGGGGTCACTCCTTGCATTGAACTGAATCTAATCATTGCTTCATCCAACCAGAATGTGAAGGGTGTCTATGGATAGGTTTTTAAAAATGACATTAAGGTTACTATTACCATTTTTCGTCAAAACCAACCAAAACAATTTTGAAAGATAGACGCTTCCAAATTAAACAAATGAGTGTTCCCCCTCCCCCCTTTAACTTTTAAAACAAGACAGTGAGAAATCTTAAAAATATATACGCTGTAGATCTCAATGGAAACTTTCAATGAAAATTTGTTCAAGGGAGATATCATTATTAGGTTGTAAGAAATTTCTTTCAAACTTTCAAAAAACGCAAATACAACTTTCTCGTTCATACAATTGCTATGAAAAACCAACCACCGCAAAAATTAAGTTACCAAAAGAAATGAATTTATTAAAATTATGATAATGAATTGTGCTTCACATGCGCTGATTCCAGCAGTACCACGAAGGTTATCGCTCACAAAACACCGGCGCAGAGAGACATGATGTCAGATTTGTGCATTTTTGAAGTCCTCGGTGGCCAATCGATAGGAAACTGCATCACTCTTATGCAGCTGTTAAAGGTTGTCAATTACCAAAACGCTCCAATTCTTGCCTATTATACTATAAAAATATACGTACGTATTTATATATTGTTAAATAGTATTCACTGCGAGCATAGCTCATCCCTAGTTAGATATTCAATTAATATCAATGAGAGTTCAGATTGCATTTCAATGTAACGGTGCATTGAAATTCAATTGTAGCCTGAGTCCTCCAAGAGCCCTGACACTCCGGTGATCATACATTAAAAAGAGTAAAATTATTTTTTTGGAAAAAAATTGACAATTAATTAATTACAGTCTACTCGTGACCACGGCCGTTGCATTGCGGCCGAAACGTCGAGAGTCGAGGTAAATACTTCGATTTTATAAAAACGCGATTAAGTCCCGTTTACAGTATACAAATTAATTAATTAATTATAAATTATAAAATTATGTATATATAACACACACACAAACACAAACACACGCACGAACGCACGCACGCACACACAAATACTCATAGTCACACACGTACAAGCCATGACTAAGGTACTCTGTACTCTCCCCCTCTGTATTAGTAGTAAATAGTAAATCCGTAACTGAATGTCTGATTAACAAGTAAAATTCTACTTTGTAATTAGTTTAAGGTCTGTGAATTTTGTAATTAATAAAAATAAGTAAATAATATGTAACTCTAATCATGATACCAGCCGATTACAGTTATGACCAAGCTACCGAAAACAGAACTGTCAGAGGTAAAATAACTTTATGTGAAAATTTTATTTTCATTTCATTTCGATACCTGTCATTGTCTTATTGTCTTACTGCATTTTCTATGCAATGACAGCAGATGACAGTTATGACCAAGCTACCGAAAACAGAACTGTCAGAGGTAAAATAACTTTATGTGAAAATTTTATTTTCATTTCATTTCGATACCTGTCATTGTCTTACTGCATTTTCAATGCAATGACAACAGATTACAGTTATGACCAAGCTACCGAAAACAGAACTGTCATAGGTAAAATATGTAACTTTATGTGAAAATTTTATTTTTATTTCATTTCGGTACCTGCCATTGTCTTACTGCATTTTGTATGCAATGACAGCAGATGACAGTTATGACCAAGCTACCGAAAATAGAACTGTCAGAGGTAAAATAACTTTGTGTGCAGGACCACCTAAGATACGAAATAACCTAATGCTAGTTAGCCTACATGCGTTATTAACACTTTCTTAACGCAAAATTGTCTATACAAAAAAAATAATGTAAAAGTAAGTTAATCTCGCTTTTTTATCACGAACTACAAAATTAATTTGAATGAGGGGAAAGCTTTGTATGTTCTTATATTGACTAGATTTGAAGCGGAAAAAGTTCCTTGAATATTCGAGGAAAACTTTCAAGTTTCTTGCGAATAGCATGTCGTGTTTTAGGGCCATGAAACACAATTTTATTTTATCAGAAATTTAATGCTATTCTGATATTTACATGAGTTTATTAAAATAATATGTGGAGTACCAATTATTATCACGTAGATTTTGAATTAAAAAAAGATTAAAAAAATGAAAAGAGAAGTGTTTAAGTGAGTTTTTAAGTGATTGTCAACGTTATTGTCACTGGACTACATTTTATTTAGACTAGACTTTTTATAACTCCTTGAATAAAGCCAGTAAAGGTCTATCCAGATAGATTTCAATGGCACTACTACTAGCTATCGTTACGAAATGTCTCCTACTATTTCCGTTCGTTCATACGTGTGATGTTGGCCATTGGTAATTAAAAGGCTTCGACTTATTCTGTGCCCTATTACACTAAAAATGTTTTGGTAGTCAACTAGCATCAGATAATCATAGTATTCGCCTTGTATTTAACTAAAAAAACCAGTGGTTTGCACGTTTTGTCGTGGCCACACCGTAAAATAGTTAGTCGTCGCGAACGCCTATAGAAATACTTCAGTGTAAACTTATTACTCGCCAAACTTAGCGCATAATTCGAAATAATTAACGTTCATTTATAGAGCACTAGCGCTCGCTCCTAACTTTGTCCGCTTTCTTTCTTGTAGAAGGTGGCGTACATTCTTGCGCTGAATACAATCTTGCTCCTTTCATGTTTAATGACTGGATTCATGGATGGATTCATTCTTCCGTAGGTACTGTGAAAAGTTAGGAAACGAAGTAAGTATGACACTCATATTTAGTATTTCATTTTGGATTACAGACGAATTAGGCATGGATTTCTCTTACAAGATACTACCGCAATATAGACATGCTGTCACTTTTTTGTGTTGTTGGCACATTGTGTCTTTATACGACAACCTGCCATGTATATGTGTTGGTTTGAATGAGTAAATAATTCTAAAAAAAATAAAATTTCTTATTATATTTTTTAATGACTTAGTTTTTATTAAAGGGAACAGACATAAAATAGTGTTCTGATGCCTAAGTGCATCTTTACTAGTAACCTGCAGCTCTCTACCTACGGTGATATGCTTGTCACTAAGCCATGGTCGTAATGTCAAACATCCCTCTCTCTCTTGTCATCTGTACCTAACCATAGACATCATGTCTGGTATGAGTATTAGTAGTAGTCTATGACTAAACATAGAGACAACACAGTATACACTAAACACATTCTTGTTCAGAATTATTATTAAAATTTTGTGTAAGTTTATAACGGATGAACAAGAATTGAAACCAAGAATAGATCTTGGAAACTTGCTTGATTCAATTATAGCTTCAGTTACTGTCGAGATTGCACTGCATCTCTATCACCGTGAGAATTTCCTGACTCAGGCAAACTTTCTAGCAAATAAAGTAAAGGATTTTCTTTTGAAAAAAAGCAGACCAATGGTTTTCTTACTTTAAAAAATGCTGAACATATTATCAGCGAATTCCTTTGATAAAACACTGAATAATTTGCGGATTGCGGAAGTTTCATGAACGTAATCGTTTACAATGTTCAATAAAATTGCAGTTTCAAGCAATATTTTTTTACTAGCTTCCGACCGCTGCTTTACCTGCGTGGATTTTGGACTTTTAAAATGGAGGTTCTTAATTTTTCCGAATGAAAGATTCACAGCTCCTCCCCCGTAGGAGATAATATTTTATGTATTAATTTCTTATCTTTGTCTAAACTTTTACTGCATCGTGGTCCAGTGGTAAGCAGGTTTTCTAGGGATTTAGTTAATTAAAGGTGGTGGGGTTCATCAGCTTCCTCAAAACATTCAAGTCACTATGTTTAAATGCCATTTTAAGATTGATGACTTTTATCCCATTTGTTGTGGCCTCTTCCACGTCCTTAACGAAACGCCAAATCGCGACATCCTAGCTGTCAGGGTAATATGGTAAGCAGTTTCATCCGCGTGAGGTCTCGACCAAAAAGTATTATTGCGATTTTTCAGTTTCTAATTTCAGTCAGGAGTCAGGAAGTTGGCGATGTTAGTACACCCTGTACGTGCATTTTATTTATGTAGTTAGAACCGCAAGGTACTGCTAGTTTTATAATAAATACTAACACTTTATAATACAAAATTCCAAAACAATTTCCATTTTATTTACGTTTAACAGAGTATAAAGAAATATCTCAACGTACTTAGTATAATATGGATCGTACGAGTATACAAAGCATCTTCAATGACTTCGTTGCTTTTGAAAAGTTTCGTGTAACTTCGCTCTTAGCTGTTCAGTTTTCCCCCTCGATATAAAGGACTCATTGTTGTTTATTTTGAGACTCTTAGTCGATGAATCGTTACAAAAAATATATATATTTGTTATAATGTAATGCGCAGATACCTAAATTCCAATCTGAAATTACAAAAGCTATAGTCCCATAGTGGCGTGCTATGGGAGAGATATGTCCAACAGTGGAGTGCACTAGGCTGATGATGATAATGGTAATGATGAGAGTCCCGAATATTTATTCGGAACTAATATATTTATTTATTATATACTATATAAGTATATAATATAATTATTTAACAAATACAGTATTCACATCCGCATATGTACCTCGACACTCGTCAGCTAACTAATCCCTCACAAGAGGCCTTTGCAACCTCCAATTCTGCACAGAACAATAATTATCTCACACCACAGAATATGCCCACCCACGCCAGATAATTTCAATGAGGTACCTCCACGGTCGTGCTGGTTCTATTCAGTGTAGCATGACACAGACCCTTTGCCACTATCGTAAAATACTCGTCATTTATTTAAACATTAAGATGTGAGTGGTATGAAAGCAAAACACTTTTAACGTTCAGAAATTAGATGTAGATACTGGCATCATTATAATATATTTGAATAGTAGACGAAGCTGCATTATTAATTCATATCTGGATAACTATTGTGTCGGACGAGATATCGAGTCTACATTTCAATAATAAATCCCTTTTTCTCAGTAGAAAGGAGTAAAGTTGTAGCCTCATTTATATTTCACAATATGGAACTTTAAGGCGGCTTTAGTGATGAAACATATTTTTTCTTTGGCTATATTATTTATATCAACGTTTCGTTTTAAGAAACAAAAGACACTGCAGATATTTACTGCTTTGTGGAAAAGAAACTTCCGTTTTTATATTGAGTTCGTGCAAAATATTTTCATGAAATGTCCATTGTGTACAGATATTAAAAGTATTTGCCGTTATATAAATAGAAAATGTAAAAATGTCAAGAGAAAAATGGTTACCATCATTACATCTCAAAGATTTTTTTTACTTCACGACTATTGTAATAACTAATAACATTTACTACATTCCACCATAATATGAAATATGTAAATAATAATACATAATTTTAACCTTTGTGCCGAAAAAAGCTATGGTTCTCTTGTGGTATATTACTTACTGAGTAAAAACTCGGGGCAAAGCTATTCTTGTATATCTTTTTTTCCTTTCGTTTTATGATACTCTACAATGATTCGTATATTTTTAATATCATTATAACTACAGATAAACATTTGCGATCACTAGCAATATCTACACCGTGTGTAATATTGATAATAGGCTATTTGACGAATTTTTGTTTCTTTTTTTATAAAACTTTATCACTTATTAAACACGTTACTTGAATATTTCCAGAAAATAAGCAGCATTAACAATAAAAAAATGTTAAAGTTTGAGTTATTACACTAGCGTCTAAAACAGTGCAAACTGTCATGGCGACGCCATATGATTAGATTGACGTCAAACGCAAGTGACAAAAGTGTAAAATACTAGGCAGTTCGGCTAGAGTTTACTTGCCAGTGACGTCATGTGTGTTTCAACCGATCACAAAACGTTTTTGACGTTGACAAATAATTGCTACTTTATTTCGCAAATTTTACAACAATGCAACAATTTACATATGCACATTTTATATAAAATAGGTGTGATGTAGAATGTATACGGTTTATTATATCTTATTCAATATGATGACTATAATTCGTAGTATATTTTTGATAGTGTCAAATAGCCTATATAACTACGCCGTGTGTAAATAAATACATAACACACGGCGTAGATAGTGCTCTTTTGTGCTGCTGTAATTGGCTCTAAATCGAATCGTGATCATGTTACACATATGTGTATGTGAAAATTTTCCACCATTATATAATCCAGGTGTATCAAGGTATTTTCATAACTATAATTGTCTACATAGTAATACAACGTTACCAGCATGACCTATGCTATTCACTTGAATGTTGTAAAAAGTAAAAAGCGTTTCACTAATTCAAAATTATTGAATTTGTTCCTCGATGGAAACGAGGTGAGCAGAAATCAAATAACAAAAGGCTGTCGCATTTCGTTGTCCCAATTCCGTGCACCTCGGCGCATTTCGATGTTTCTGGTTAAGCGTACAAATGTTTTGACACTTCTCACAAACTTGTTTGTGAGAAGTGAAAATAAGCACAAGATTGTGCCAAAAACTGCCAGAGCGTTGTTTCGGCAGGTACAGCGTGTTCCAACCAACACAAAGTTGTATTAGATTTAGTTTGTTCTAAAGTTGATTCAAGTACGGAGGCTGTATTTGTAATAATACGTCTGTATTATAATTATTATAACTGCATTCTGTTAAATAAACAAAGGTTTTGGTGTGTAAGGTAATGCTATTTTCGTTTCTTTATATGTATTAGGTATCTAAATAAGGATTTATAATTTCTATGCTCAAATTAAACTCTAATAAATGTTTAATATTTCATCCGTAATTCGGGTAAAATACATTTCTACTTGCATTGAATGTGCAAACATTTTTAGAAAAAGTTGCGAATGCGTCTTATACATGTACACATATACTAATGATTGACGCTCCCGAATGCTTTTGGGTTTTGTAAGTTGAAAGTATACGACACACGTCTACGATGCGTGGTCCACTCATTGTCTTACTTACACACACGTACGTACAACTTACAAAGTCGACAAACTCTTACAGTACAGACACTGTTAAGCTGTCTACACACATAGCCGCCGGCGGCGAACAGGGCGGGCTAGTGCCGGCGGCCTTAGAAGTTGCNNNGACAATTTTCGTATACAAGCCGCTGGCATCGTTAATATCAGCCGGCCTTGCCAGCCGGGTTCGGGCATGCCGTCGGCTTCAGTGCGCAGACAGCATTTATAAGAAACACAACATAAAGCGTATATTTAAAAGCCATAAGTAGTGTAGAATTGGATTAGAGTCGGCGTAGAGTTGGTATAATCTGCGAATACATTTGAAAGCACAGCAGTTATGTCGCTTTTCGTGCAGCTTGTGAGTTTTCTATGGCCTTGTATTCTAAGACGGACGGACAGTGTTACCCACATGCTTTCGTGACTATATATGGATGCTCAAAGGTTGTGATAGTCACCATGGCTCTAATTACTCGTTTGCTGACAGACAGTCAAAATGTAAAAGCACTTTTAGGTTTTCTGTATTTAGTGATATAGGTACTCGCAATCTGAAGAGGAAAAATCATCGCTTTAATAAAATACATGCCTCCTCCAAATATGTGAATTTTTATCGAAAATATTGGCGTGGCTACATGTGGTAATGATCTGCTCTCAGGGCGCTTCTGACCTACTGTACCACCGCCCGTACCCCCAGTGGTACGGTGGGTAATTATTATTACTCGTTTGCTGACAGACAGTCAAAATGTAAAAGCACTTTTAGCTTTTCTGAATTTAGTGATATAGGTACTCGCAATTTGAAGAGGAAAAATCATCGCTTTAATAAAATACATACCTCCTCCAAATATGTGAATTTTTATCGAAAATATTGGCGTGGCTACATGTGGTAATGATCTGCTCTCATGGGTCAGAAGTGTCTCAGGGGATCATTGAAATACAAAATGTATTCGGATATTTGTGCGAGTCTTTTGCGGACTGAGTGATCCCTCGGGAACATAATCTTACTAACATTATGAATGCGAAAGTTTGTGTGTTTGTTTAACGTTTGTTTGTTTATCTGTTATCTTTCACGCAAAAACTGCTAAACCGATTTTCATGAAATTTGGCACACACGAGGCCTCGTTTTTCGATTATTTCGGTCTTGACAACTGTCACCCATAAATATCGGCATAATAGATATGCAGTTATCTATATTTTGCCTTTCTCCTGTCCTGCCCTCCGCCACTAAAAACGCACAGGTCACATGAAATACAACAATTTGGAGCAGTAGGTATAATGTTGTGCATAGTAGCCGGGCCTTCACCTGACTGCTCTCTCTACTTCTTGGTTTATTTAAGTCATTGCAATCTTGTACTGTCTCCGCTCTGTCTATGTCCCGCTTTCATTAGGGAGGGAAATTGGAATTATTTCCTACTCCTCCTATTTTCTTCTGATTAAATTCGTTGCGGGTCCCAAGACAGATTTAGGTTTTCCCTCGGGCTCCCTGCGATCATATCAAAGGTCAAGTGTGGTTGCTGCTGTCGATCCTGGTGACACAGGAGTAGCAGCGGTGGAAACGAGTGGTGGGCCAAAGCCCGTTTATAAAAAGCAGTATCATGTTAGCGAAATGTACCTTGCCGGGCCTTCCAGACAAATTCAACTGCAGTTCAGCATGATACACTCTGATGATACTCTCTCTTATTAGTTTGTCACTAATTACAATTTGCAACTTGTGTCACATTCATTAAATAACGAGAAAACTTTAAATAAATATATCGTCCTTATCTTAGCTCGTATTTCACCTGAACGCAATCTTGTGTTAAAATTGCAAAGCTTCTCTTTAAACGAAATTTGACGCCGTCCTACCTTCATCTGGGGGATTGCATTTGTAATGAACCCAATCAAGTTTAAATTTATCTCCGCGCTACTTCAGTCGTTCTCCTCATTTTGATGGTACATAAGCGGTAAGATATTTCATTCATTCTCTGCTATCATTTAAAGATTTCTTCCCAAAGTGGGCGATAACGCCCCCTTATGGGCGCCAGAAGCCTATACGGGTAGGAGGTCTAGAAAACGACTGTTATATATATAGGCTTTTAAAACAAAAAAAAATAGATGGGCGCTACAAAATAACTGATTTGGGCATTAGACGAAATAAGTTTGGGAACCTCTGATTTAAAGGTATATTTTATTCCTTGCCCTCATTTATGTACAAATTATTTTTGTGCACCAAACACTCAACAGACAAATACTTTTCCTCAACCAAATGTATAGCACGCGTAGCAGCTAAATCGACCCGGTCAAAAATGATCAATGAAAACGCAGAAGATCGATTATGTAGCGTCCGTTTTGTTTACATAGAAAAACGTTATATTGACAGAGACAGGTAACGCAACTGCAACGGTAATGCCACGTTGCATGCTTGCATGTAGCGAGGCTGTTTACGGTACATAAAAAAATTGCCAACAAATTGTAATGCCAGTTTATAGACATCTTTATCTTAATTTTGTCAATCTAAAGTACATATTTGGGTAAAATAAACAGTAAATAAAAATAGTAGTAAATAAAAAGAATATTGCGGCGTTTAGGTATCGTGTGGTGGATGAGTGGGCAGGGTTCCAAGTGGATGTAAAGTTTTTGATAAATAGTGCGGCAGGTGG